>JAJJWW010016485.1:0-234660 GCA_023531295.1 Papaver armeniacum | reverse complement strand
GAATTCATCATCACTATTAATAACAAGAAGAGAACGAACTTGCTCTTTCATTTGCTTAAGCATAGTATTCCTCGATGAAGGAGTTCATCTCGTTCAACTTGCACACCAAGAAGAGATTTGTGGAATTACGCTAATGCTCGTGCACCTCATAGTAATGCGATCGTTCTCATCTATGAGATCACTAATTTTCTTTCTTAAAGTCTTGATTTTCTTCTCGGAATCAAGGTACATTCGTTTAAAGCGATTAGTTAAATTTAAATTAGATCCTGTTCGATCTCTAAAAGCCGATATTTGGATTGAAGATCCTTTAATGAAAGGAGTGTTAGTTTTATCGAGGAACTACTTAGAGATTGATTGAGGTGAGCGAGAAGAAGGTCATTATCCATAGGTTCAGAAATGTATGGGAAGAATAGCCTCATCGGAGAGATTATATACATCTGCGAAGGTAATAAGTTAGGTATGCGTTTACGACCGATAAAATAGAAATAATAAAAGGAAGTGAAATCTTATACCATAAAGTTGTTGATTAGCGTTAGAAGAGAGGACACCCTATCCCTTTGGGAGTCAAGTTCGGTATTTAACTTTTGAATTCTCTCGTCTTTTATCGCCGAGATGGCCAGCGACTTCAACTTCTAATTCTCGAATCTTCTTGTTCAATTAAATTCTTCTTTTCAAGATTATTGCGTCTTTCTCTCGAGATCCGAGGCAACTACGAAAGAAGTTCTTCCAACCTATAAAAGAAGATAGAAAAAATCATTAATATATATATTAAAAAACGTAAAATTAACAAGGAAATATGACTGCATGCATACCAAAGACCCAAGTGCGTTCAAGAAGTCCTGAGACACGATTCTAGAGGCTCCATTGAAAGAATCATTGCCCTCTAGTAAAGTAGCATTACACACACATTTGCGAGAGTCCCGCAGCAAGCTGGGGAGCATCTCCCATTCCTTGGAAAGAGTCCGAGAATATGCTAGATAACCGATCCATAGGAGAACAGACCGGTGGGTCTCTTTAGCGAGAGAGATTCGAGTCATGGTCATCTTCATCGAAGATTGGAGTTTGAGTTAAGGCGAAAGAAGATTGAATCTTTCGCTTCTTAGTTAATGGAGCAGAAGATTTATTTTGGAGCGGCGGTTTTGCCCTTACTTTTAATCTTCGCGCCTCGCCTTCTTGACTCCAACCTTCGCATACGGTTAAAGATAAGAAACAGAGGCAACAATATTGTTTCAAATGACAAAGGAAATGTTTCTTACTTCACATAAGCTTGATCAATATCGTCAGTACTCTCCAACTGATTATTCTTGTAGCTTTTCCTCAATTTGGCGATCCTGAAAATTTCACAAACTCGGCAAATATAAAATAAAGTTGCAAAGGCAAGATTTGAAGTAGGAAACGTTCCTCTTTTGCCTTATCGGGCCATTTGAATTCCCAAGGATGATATCTGCGAGACTCGCAGGAAGAATATCTGACCGCGATATAGAGCCATTTAGAATCAAGGGTACAACCCACCACTTCTCATCTTTGGAGTGGCGAGGTAGTATTATTACCCGGGTGCAGTCAATATCTTGTATGAGCAATTTATCCTCGGGGACATTATCCTTCTTTTTCGGACGAATGACCCCGGCGAGATTTCGCATTCCTCATCTTTATCATCGAATAATTTTCAAAAGTTCTCTGTACGGTGTACTTCTCGGACTATTTCAAGTCCGAAATCGGGTGTCTAATGTGTAGTAGGGTATAAAGATCCTTTGCCCGCACCACGATTCGCGAACTCGAAGCATTAGGCGAATGCAATCGCCCTCAATTGATAAACGGCAGAGAGAATTTTTCATGGGCTAAGATTTCATAAAATAAAGGCATCTACGATCATATAAGGAATGGGAAGCCCCGCGAGAAGCCGACCTAGCGAGACTATAATCTTTTTGATCATCACATTGATGATCGTAAAATAACTTTCGAAAGAATGGATGAAGATTCTTGATCGGGAATGGTTGATAGAGAGTGAAACCCTTCTCGAGCAACTTCTCCGATGAACTTCCTCAAAAGAAGCTTTATATGCACGACTAATGAAAGCCATTATCGGTATGGGAATGGATGGGAGGTTGGAGATTAGGATCAGCGTTAGAAAAGACGAAGAAAAGATTTGCGGTGAGCGAAGCGCAAATGCGGAAGGAGAGAATCAAAGAGAAGTTGCAAGAGAGAAACTAAAGAATGAAAAGGAGAGGAAAAGAAAAATATATATAGGGAAAAAGATCCTCGAGAAAACGAGGTCATTTAATGCGAGAAGAGACATGAACTAGTCAAAATAAACGGTTGAAAGAGACGTGTCAGAAAGACATTAATAATCCAAAATCCGTGTAAAAGTACAAAACCAAAAAAGATAAAGATAAAACGATGTGACAAATCAAAAGAATCACCCTCATGGTACTCTTCCCTTCGCGGAGAAATATGAGGAGAGACAGAGACGACACTGTATATATCTCAAAGCCGGAACTTCGCAAAAGAATAGAGGCAAGTACGTACTTTTCAAGTACGGTATTCTTACCTTTCGTTCCATCAAAGAAGACCAAAGATTATTACGACAATAGATTTTTCCTTAAAGATCGCTCTTCAAGCAATATTCAAGGAAAAAGAGGCAAGATGTAGGATCATAATATCGCAACGCATGGGCTCGCGGGATCAATAAAACGACGATGTCGCGATGCGCTCGCAGATAGCTAAAATAAAACGGCCTTGATGAATAACGAAGGGTAAAACATAAAGAAGACGTGGAAACTTGGCGAGGGTTAAGGAGTGTCGCGAGAACGAATGTTTGTGCATTTGCGACACTTCGGGGACATTCCCCAAAATAAAGGATAGCTAGCCGTCATCTACTATGTATTACCCTATATAAAGGGTTTGAGTGAATCATTTGTGAGAGAGATCTTTTTGGGGAGTTGTTGAGCAAGTCATTAGGAGAGAAAGTTTAAGAGTGCTTTAATTTCTAAGTGTAATTCTATTTTCCCTGTAAACATTCCATGAATCCAATCAATAAATATTCTTGATCTTACATCTTTCAATGGATTAATTAAGCAAAATCGAGTAAGGGGTGTAGTGTGGGATTTCCCGCTACTACAAATAAAATGCTCTCAATCATTGTTATACAATGTCATAGTATTATTACACAACATCAAAGTTCAATTGTATCACAACTTTGACAATAACACTATGGTGATATGCATTACTCCCCCTTAGTCAATACATATCTCAACATGAAAACCACTCCCCCTTACATAATGATCCGTAAACCATATGTATTTGTAGTGTGAACTACACATTAATTCTCCCCCTTTTTGTCAAAAAAATTGGCAAAGGTACGAAATTAGTGGGATCTTAATGAAATTTCCACGGAGATACATCATGACCAAAAGGTGTATTAACATACCAACAAATTTAGATGCAATCATAAAGCCGAAGCTAAATGCATTCATAAAGGAGTTATGAAGATACAAGATAACCCCTAAAAATTCCATAGCCGCACTGCCCACAAAGATATGGCAATTAAGCACAAGTTCAAAAGAACTCTCCCCCATAAAATGTCATCCCGAAGGAACAACAAAGGCTACCTTACTTTCACAAGAAAAGAAGGATTTCTTTGGACAACCAAATCACATGAAAACATGAATTTATATCCACAAAATTCAATTGAAATAACCACAAGAGAACCCATAGTTAGTTCAATAAAAAAATAACAACCAAATTAATCACAAGAAAACCCATGATTAATTCAATTGGAATACACAACCAAATTAACCACATAAAGCGATCAATTTAATTGGTCATGCTCGACATAAGCGAACTTACGGAGCAACAACTAAAATAACCAAAAGAAACTGATTACTTTAGTTGATCATGTTCGACATAGGGAAACCCACGGAGCAACAACTAAGTTAATCATAAGAGAATAATCAACTCATTCGATTGTGCTCAACATAAGAAGCCTTATGGAACAACACAATATATGCACAAAGATTGTGGATCGGAGATCGACCAAATATTGTGGAATAGACAAGGATTCATTCTATTTTCCATCACTATTTGCACAATGACATATAATAGACTTAATCATTGTACACAAAAGTTTTATCCTTTCTTTTTATCAAAACATGACATAAAAGGCTTTAACTTTTGTAAAGTCAAAAGTTCATTTTATCTTCCATCAATACATTCATATCGAAATAATAGAGATAACTTTTGAACAAGTATGGGACAGTCATAGGTTCACGGACGTAAACAACATATCCCATAACAATTTGCAATATATAAAATCATAAAGATTAAAATTGCAAAAATCATCTTGCAAATAACTTAGAATTTAAATAAATAAATAAATAAATATAAAAATATTGAAGATGAAAATCGTTGGACATAGCTATGTGTACTCACAATAATGGCTATTCCAAACCCTAGTTATTCTTCTTAAAAACACAAGAATAAAATTCTCATAAGAAGATTCACTAGACATAAGACAAACTCGTAATGCACATACAAAATAATTTGTCCTTAGAGGGAAGAATCAATATTTTTCGCACGGATTTACACAAAGAATAGCTACCAAAGGCGTATAAAAAGTTTTATTAACAAAGAAGAACATACAAAGGCATTAACGACCATGCACCATAGTTCACAAAGGATGATTGTGAAAATTCAAGAATACCATATCAATGAGTACTACTGCCCATTCTTGAACTTCCTTCTTTGTGATTCTCCAACAACATTCTTGTAAAAGCTACAAATTAGCTTAAAATAGTAGTACTCCAAGAATCCAAGTGCCCAAGTCCAAGAGAAGTGGAACAAGTGCGGAGCAAAACACTCAAAAACAAGAGACAGGAAAAATACCAATCTTAACTCATCCAAATTCAATGTTTCTCATCTCCATTTTGAAGAGAATTGAAAGATGAATAGAATGCAAAAAGAATGAGGTCATTCCTAGTTCGGACGAAGAAGTTACGGCCAAACAAAGTTTACCGAAAGTCGGCGTTAAGTATGCATACTGGTTTGCAAACGAATTTTCATGACTTGGGGGAGTATGCAAACGGATATGCTTAAACCCTTGGATTTTGATTTTAAATGATGTTATGCATACTTGGTAGGTGTACCATGAAGTCCAAACATCCCGAACTTTTTAGAAGAATCTGATCGAATTCTACAGCGTTACCAAACATTCAAAATCATACCCAACTTAATATGTGTGCCACAGTTCTTGTGCTTCCTTTACCGTATACATAACAGGGCATTTCTTAGTGAGGATGCATTTTCAACACAATCAAGCTGTGTTGAGGTGAACAATGTCTTGCTCACCATGGCACCAAGAAAGAGTTTCTTTCCAAAGAATCTTACATCTTGTAGTGTTGAGAAACACCCAAGGAACTGTTTTTATAAGTCTATCAAAGAACTTCAAGAGAACCCAAAAAGATTTGTGTTTATGATTTCTTGTTTTCGAACTTATAAAAAACAGTTTATGTAGATAGTTTTGAGTACTGCGATGGGAAACTATTTTGATAAAAAGAGACGTCCTAGCTTCTTCATAAAAGAAGACAATACTACTATCTTGATAGTAAGTATCAGGAATTGAGCAATGAATCGATTCATGCTTTGAAGTGATATACTCAGATGACTGAGATTTAAACTCCTCTTGTAATTCGTTTAGTTTGTTATAATTAATTGAATTACACAGAGAGGAGCATTGCTCTCAATCGATTAGTAAATCAATGTCGACTTCAACATGAATATTATTCCTCATAACTTGATTTAGCTTGTCAAGAGATTCTCGTTCTTTCTGGAGGTATAACTCAACATCAAGAGATAAGCTTTCAAGTTTCTTTTCAAGCCTTGAAAACACTTCAAGGGATTTTAAACCTGGTGGAGGTTTAGATTGAATTTCTTCTAAAGACTTTATTAAATCAGTCATACAAGAAATTCTACAATCCCTGGATCTGGTGGTGCATTTATTAAGATAACACTACTATCCATATAGTCAGATCGCTACAAACACATACTTATGAGGTCTTTAATGTATTTGCCTGCTCTGATACCAATTGAAAATGCGTGGGTCTAACAACCACACCCAACAATTTGTTTGGCAATCTGAGAGGACTTACTCCTATACACTTTCTAGAGAATCAACTAGACAGTCAGACTCAATCTAGATTAAAGTATATCAAAGAGTTTAATATCTCTAACTCTTAATTCAATCCGCAATCATCAAATAGAAATCTGCGAGCCCGATTGAATATAAGAGGAGTTACTTGAACGGTACCAAAGACCAATGTTCAAGTGTCAATCAATGTAAATCAACAACGAAAGGTTGGATATTTTAATTGATTGATCTTAACATACAACCTCGTGATATTTCAATTATATAACAAAATATAATGCGGAAATGAAATAACACAGATACCAGAATTTTGTTAACGAGGAAACCGAAAATGCAGAAAAACCCCGGGACCTAGTCCAGATTGAACACCACTCTGTATTAAGTCGCTACAGACACTAGCATACTACCAATTAACTTCGGACTGGAATGTAGTTGAACCCTAATCAATCTCACACTGATTCAAGGTACAGTTGCGCTCCTTACGTCTCTGATCCCAGCAGGATACTACGCGCTTGATTCCCTTAGTTGATCTCACCCACAACTAAGAGTTGCTACGACCCAAAGTCGAAGACTTGATAGACAAATATGTCTCACATAGAAAAGTCTATATGATTGAATAAATCTGTCTCCCACAGAAATACCCAAGAGTTTTTGTTCCGTCTTTTGATAAATCAAGGTGAACAGGAACCAATTGATAAACCGGACTTATATTCCCGAAGAACAGCCTAGTATTATCAATCACCTTACAATAAACTTAATCGACTACCGAAACAAGTTATTGTGGAACCACAAACGATGAGACAAAGTTTTTTTGTGATTACTTTTCTATCTTGCCTATCGGAGATATAAAATCTCGAGCCAATTATTTCAATTGCTCTCAACATGATAGAAACAGCAAGATCAGATCACGCAACTACAAAGATAATAGTTGGGTCTAGCTTCACAATCTCAATGAAGTCTTCAAGTCATTAACCTACATGGTCTCGAGAAGAAACCTAAGGTTAAAGGAGAATCGACTCTAGTTATGCAACTAGTAACATACAGGAGGTGTGGGGATTAGGTTTCCCAGTTGCTAGAGTTCTCCTTTATATAGTTTTCAAATCAGGGTTTGCAATCCAAGTTACCTTGTTAACAAAGCATTCAATATTCACCGTTAGATGAAAAACCCGATTCAACCAAGCTAATATCTTTCAACCGTTAGATCGAACTTATCTTGTTACACACAAATGAAATGTACCCTCATTTAGGTTTATGTATCCGTACCTAAACGTGTACACCAGGTTGGTTCACAAATAGTTAACCGAGGTTAGCCATATGATTACTCTCATATCAACCTTATTCATCTTAACCATAACTAGTTCAAATGACTCAAATGAAACTAGTTAAGAGTTGTTCAATGGTTTAGAAAACATAATTGAAATCAAATCAGTTTGATTCACTTGAATGAATCATGAACATTATAGACACGGTTTGCAAAGATTACATTCCTGATGATTAAAATGTTTAAGTTCATGGACTTGACCGAGTTGACAAAGTAACCAGCTTAAGTATGCGTACAGATATGCGTACTTAAGCAACCGGTTTTTGAGTTTGTAAAGTTTCCAAACTCTGCAGAAATTTTCGGTTCAAAAACTTCCGCCAGTATGCGTACGTGTATGCATACTTAAGGTGACTAGTTAAGAGTTTTGCCAAAACCAAACTCAGCAGAAATTCTCGGTTTGAGAACTTCCGCCAGTATGCGTACGAGTACGCATACTTAACCTGTCTCCTTCACCAATTCCGTATACACACATATGCATACTCTTGGCTCCCGGTTTATGGACATATACACTAATGTGCGAACACACTATATATGCTTATATCCAAAGATGGTTACATCATCAGCTCTTTATTTCAATCATTGAAACATTCTTCTATAATGTCAGCCGTTTTCACACACTATTAACATCAAAGCAATTTTCCAGATATTGAAATATGCATTATTGAAACCTTCCAAGTCTTACACCAAATGATTGTATCACACAAACCATGTAAGATGTTAATCGGAAATTTTCTCATGATATAAGATGAACTTGGTCGAAGCGAAAGCTTACCAACACATATTTCGAGAAATATGTAAGTGAGATATACTCAGCTCGAAATCTCAAATGTGTATAAAGAAAACTATATCGTAACACGACTTATGTCTCAATATAGGAGATAGTAGAAATAGACTTACCAAGTGATAGATAAGTTCAAGTCTCCACATACCTTTTGTCGAAGAAGTTCCACAAGCTCCCCTTTTTAGTTCTTCATCTTCAAGAGATGAACGTCGAGAGATTTAAGCTCAACTACACTATCTATGTCCTAGTCCGAGACATCTACAAATAGGCTAGAAATCAATACTTATAGTTTTGATCACTAACATTGACAAACATGCTTGAGATAGCAACGCATGCGAGTTTGACCGAGCAATGCTCTAACAATAAGGATTAGATGTCGCAGCTGCAATCTGGTGAATAAGAGCAATTACAAGTGATCTGGTGTTGCTGGTATGAATGGGTGCAGTTGTGTTGGTTCAATGGAAAAAAGAGACGAAGATGAATGTTAGGACATGGAAAATTGAAAAGATTCATATGGGTCTGTTTGTGTTGCTACTGATCGAGAAAAGAGGGAAGAATTGATGTTTGAATTCAAGAAAGAATTTGTGGTTGCTGTTATGGATTTATGAAGTGGGTTTTCCTTGAATTTGTGTTTGAACCGCGAAAATATAAGAAGCGGATCTCGTTGATGTTGTAGAAGATGATCTTAATAAGGCGCTCAAAGTATTTGATAGTGTTCCCGAATAAGAAAAAATGAATATATTTTTTTGTTCATTTTGGTTGCAGTTAAAGAGCTGTTTTGGGTTTGATACATTCTTTGCAACTGATGTTCAAGCTTTCTGAAGCAGCTGGCAAAGAAGTTTTATTATGGTTCTGTTGATGGTGGATTTTAGTTCAGGGTTAAAATTGTGAAACCTTGTATTAAATGCGATGTCACCCTACAAAGGAACATAAGCCATTTAAAAGTAATGAGTGTCTGGCCCTCTTTGCTCACATATATATTGAGCAATTCAATATATTTGTATATAAAAAATTTACTCAGAATGGTGCATGAAGCAACAATCCCAAATATTCTATGAATTTTATCTACACCGGCATTATTCACTTATGCATGGCCTTCCTAGTATTTTCCTATGCTACGTTCCCCAGCTGAACCCTCAATATTGACATGACATGACGATTAATGTTCACTCGCAGCGGAGTAACACGAATCTCCCGAAGTGTCAGTATTAAGATCTGCGTGAAAATACTCAGGAACACACATGTTATATCGCTCTCTGATAAAGAGATTTTTGTGTCAACACGCTTTTAGTTAAAAGTGCATGTTCGACGCGCTTAAATTCCTTGAGAAAAATAAGCCTAGACTGCCCATGTCAGTCTTAAAACAATTACGGCCACACGATTTGGCCGGCCGATTCAACAAGCTTGGCATCTTCCCAGCAAGACCGAGCAAACTCCATGGTGTTCACCGGCAGGGTCACTACCATGCCAGCCAATCGGAGTCCTCTAAACCCTCCAGCGACATCCCGAATCGCTATCCAGAACTAGGCTAGTTGCGCTGTTGAAAGAGAAGCTCAACGAGCAAAGACCGACCATAACGGTCTCAAACCCATCACATCCGTTCAACTTAGCCAGCCTAGTTGGACGGCTTAGATATTTCTTCGAACGATCAAATAGGTGCCGATGTGATCACCGGTGACTCGCCTCCATCCCTGGCTAGTCGAACTACATACATCAATCCAGGAACGCATCAAACCGCTTGCTCAAAAATAGGGTGATCGCGCGTTTTGAAAACCCTAAATTCATGTTAACGGTAGTATGATATTGTCGCAAAATGATCACGGCTATCCATCTTCGCCAGCCAAATTGACCTGCTTAGATCTAATTCCATGCAGCCAATAGGATGCCATCATGTTCGCCGGCAACCCACCTTTGCATTTGGCCAATCGGCCTGCTCAAACCAACGTTCAGCGCCTTGAATCGATTAACCTAAAGAGGTTTGGCCACACGGCTTTAAAACCCTAAATTGAGTCAGCGGAATTACACAACTGCCGCAAATCATCTCGTCCGTCCAACTTCGCCAGCCTAGTCGGACGGTTTAGATCTGATTCTAGATGGCCAATAGGGTAACACCGTGATCACTGGCCACCCCTCTTCCATGAGGAGTGATCGTCCAAGCCACAGCTTGCCCATATGGCCCCAAACGATCGCCCAAAGGTGGACATTCGCGCCGATTGCATTAAATTTTAATAATTCAACGACAGTCATTAACTGCCGCAAATCATCTCATCCACTCAACTTGGCTAGCCGATTTAACCGGTCCAGACCTAATATGGGCCGACCGATAGGACTTCAGAATGGCTACCAGATGCCACTCTCCTATAAGGACCGACCATCCAACCTATGGCACGCGCGCACAGCCCCTACCAGTTCTTTGAAAATGGTCGACCGCGCTCTTTTTAAGACATTAAGCTCTGCGACTAACTTGGACGAGCTCTAAAACAACGATGCTTCATGAACATCGATTATTTTGAGTTGCTTGTTTAAAAGCGATGCTTTATACACCGATATAAAAAGATGTTTATAAATATTGATTTCGCAAACAATCTTATTATTTGACCTAAAAGCACTATATGCATATTTAAGCGGCAAGTCACGCGACTTGACCCACTTGGTAGCCTACCGTACGTGTTTTCCCACGAAATACTCGAGACATCAAACATGCCACAAACTGGTGGATGCTCACTAGGGTATTGGTATGGCGGTTTACAGCGTGCGGCATTTAACACGCCCATTATGAGAAAGTGACAGGAAAGGCGGACGGTTGATAGCAGTAAAGGAGTAGTGGTGTAAGGATGACCGGTCCTCCCTCATGATGGAAACGTGATTGTCACCACTTTTTACACAATCCCCACTTCTCCACTACTTAACTGCCTCCACTTCTTATGAGATCAGGGTGCGCTCGATAATGACTTGTATAAATAGGTTTTCAACCTAGTTCGAAAAAAAAAACAGAAGTGTGATCAACACAAGTATCCAGAAAACACCAAGAACTGATAGGTTACATTCTACAAGTCATAAAATAGCCACACCTTCTTAATTCAACATTCTGATCTCAACACCTTCTTCGCTTCCCTCCCTAAGATCAATCCTTCTCCTTCACTTTGTGACCGAATTGAATCTGGAACGACCATTTCTTAGTTTAGGCCAGAGTCTTACAGATTGATCTCTCGAATCTAAAGTACTCATGTGCATTACATTTGTTTAGGGTTTGAATTCGTTTCTCATCAACACACCCAAATTTATCAAAAACAGCAGCATCAGTTTTTACTCCAAAATAACTGGCGACCACAGTGGGAGATTAATCTCTCGGTTGCAAGATTTCTCAAATTCAAGATGGTAGATCTTAGGTCTGGGTCAGTTACCAATCCTAATGCTACGGGCGCTGATAACACTCCTGGTGCCAATATCCCTTCCGTTAACACCAATGTACCGCTTGCCAGCACAATCAACACATCACATGGTGTTACATCCTCTAGCACCAACACCAGTAACGCCGGAAGCCTCCCCTCTGGCGTGACGCCTCCTATTACCAGAGCCAGAGTTGTTGCTACTCCTAATATTTCTTCGAGCATGACACCTTCAATCGTCACCAGGGCTGACACCATTTCTTCATCGGGACGAGAGACTGGAGGAGCTAGAGGAAACCCACCTCCTATTACCATTGCCGATTTAATGGAGAGACATGAAGTTCTTTCCAAAGCTCAGACGGACATGGATACATCTCAGAAGGAAGTACTCACTTTTCTCAAGACGCAAACGGAAAGATAACCACCAGAACCGTGTCGACCCCAAATAGATCAGACAAGGAACACTTTCATGACACCCGGCGCGAGTACTTCTGCAGGGCATATCTTTATGGATGAAGAAGTTCGTGTAGCTCCTGAACGACCATCAGAAAAGAATCAACAGTACAACTTTATCACACGAGAGGACCTGGAGCGGCTTCTTTAGAATTGAGGCAGGTAAAATCCAGCCACCATTCATCATCATCAGCTTCCTTATCCTCCTAACTTGCAAAGAATTCCCCTTCCAAGAGGATATTCTTCTCCTCTGTTCTCCCTTTACGATGGTACTGGTAACGCTCGTGAACACATTGGTAGGCCTCGGAAAGGGTTTATTTTATAGCCTACGAGTGATACCGCAAGTGCACGGTGTCTGTGATGAAGCACAGGGCAAATACGAGTCGAACCACAGAGACTTGTGGTGCTAATGTTGATCTAAGGCTTACTTGACTGAATTTCGGTGAAGTAACAAGTGACAGAGCTAATGTTTTGTGTCGTAGAAACGACCGAAGTTGTTTTAGTGACTCTAAGCTAAGGCAGCTGGCAATGTGGAAAGCACTGTGGTGGTGAATCCACCTCTAGTTTCATGCTCGGAAACTCAACTAGAATTGTATTCTTGTGCCTTCATTTGAAGGTCTAAAGTTGATCTTTGGTTAGATAAATCCCTAACTCTTCCCTAGTATAGGATGTCTTTCTACAAGACACCCTATCACGAGAATTGTTGATTCATTAACTAAGCATTAATCGATCTTTGGTTAGATAAATCCCTAACTCTTCCCTAGTATAGGATGTCTTTCTACAAGACACCCTATCACAGAATTGTTGATTCATTAACTAAGCATTAATCCTAACAATTCAATCATAACAAGAACACATGAAGACTGATATGCTTAACATAGAAACTAGGGGTTTCATCGACACCCCAGTGAATGAAATTAAAACATTGCAAGAAATAAAACACAAATTAAAACTAAAGTGACAGCTCTGGCTAATCCAGGCGTGTCCAAAATCAACTTCTTCTTCATCTATTTATACATGCACAAGAAAATAACCCCAAACCCTAATTCTCAAAATCGAAATAAAAATTAAAATAGACCCATACCCTCTACTCTCTGAATCGCTGTCTTCTCTGCTCTGATTGATGTTTCCTTCCTCTGCTCGAGAAACCCTAACCCTAGTTTTCTCTATCTCGATCTTAGCTCCTAGGAAAGAAGCTATGAACTAGGTAGAGAGACGTTAGGGGATGGTGGTTGTGTCTAGTGTCAGGAGGTGATGGAGGTGGTGGTTTTGCAGGCAAGGGCTGGTGTCGGGAAGAAGGGGTGGAGTTGCGGAGGAGCGAGCTCGCTCTGTCGGGAGAACGAGAGAAGAAAGAAGAGAAGAGAAGAGAGTGTCGGTAGATGGGAGGTTATATAGGGGTCTTTAGTGTGAGGCGGGTGCATCATTGTTTGATGAGG
Organism: Papaver armeniacum; assembly: GCA_023531295.1. Classification (NCBI taxonomy): domain Eukaryota; kingdom Viridiplantae; phylum Streptophyta; class Magnoliopsida; order Ranunculales; family Papaveraceae; genus Papaver; species Papaver armeniacum. The sequence goes on along the minus strand of JAJJWW010016485.1, from coordinate 221,141 downwards.
ATAGAGGAGCGAGCGTAGGATGAAACTGAGGGCGATCTGAACGGCTCAGGGTGATTTGGAGTGATATGGTGTTGAGCGGAGTATCAAGAGATGATGTGTAAGAGCTGGAGCGACCGTAGGATGTGGATGAGTGAGATCTCAATGGCTTAGGTTGAACGGGCTCGGATCCGGGTCGCGGGTCTTGGATAGCTTGGGCCCATGTCTTGTAAATGCGTTGCTACTTGTTGGGTTGCAACTGACGCGCGCGCAGGCTTTGGCCATCTACTCCATAGGTGCTCGACTCCAATTCTTCGCTCTTTTGGCTCCTCAGATTCTCCGAGCTTTATTTATTACCTAAAAACACAAAATTAATTAATACAAATATTTATTCTTGAAAACAAAGAAAACACAGAATATGGGATAATATCGATTTCTAAGCGCGAAAGATGAGTAAAATGCCAATAAATAGATGTATAAATATGCACTATTTGGCACTCATCAAATACCCCCAAACCTGAATTTTACTTGTCCTCAAGTGAAACAGAAATGACGAAATCCTAACTATACCCTGTCGCAGGTCTCTCGAATGCATTTAGCATATGCACTAAGCCTTTAAACCCCTAGGTGTCCCTAGTGGACGAGTTGTAGTCTCGTGAGGGTTTGCAGAGGTGTACCCACAAAACCTTCTCCAACTTCGAGTGTAAAAGAGTCTCAAGCATCCTAAGAGCTATGAGGACATGAGTTTCGCATGCTAGTAACGGTTAGAACTATCGAAGAACGCATTCTCATCCTTAAGAGTTGAGCGAGAAGTAACCATACCATATGAAAGAATTCGGATTCGATTGTGATCATAAGTCTCAACTTCTGCCTCACCATTAGGGTTTTATGATAATTGCACTCAAAAAGATCGCTTTTTTAGTCTCTCATGTGTGCAGGCGGGAATAAAGAGAGAAATCCTGCACACGTTGTAGGTAAGAAGGATAACCTTCCGAAATAAAATCTGAGACTCCACGAGGTGTGGACAAAAAGAATCTTTTACGATGATCTCTAAGAAAGGAAATCAACCATTAGCAAGGGGTGAGTACTCACTCACTTCTCACCCGATCGGCAATTAATATCACTCTCTCATAAGAACCATAGAAACGTCTTCAATCTTCGGTCTTCGGTCTTCAATTGTTGATGACGAACTTCTAAACTTCACAAAACTTGACAATTTGTAACTTTTCTACTCAAATTCCTTGTTGTTTGGATTTTTCTTTTTTTTAAATTCTTCTTTACCATGGTGGTAGCAAAAATAAACTACAATATTATATTTTTTTTTTTTTTTTGATTTTTTTTTTTTTTTTTTTTTTTTTTTTTTGTTTTTTTGTTTTTTTGTTTTTTTTTTTTTTTTGTTTTTTTTTGTTTATTTTGTTTTTTTTTGTTTTTTTTTTTTTTTACAATAAGTGAAAATAAAAATACAAATACAAATAGTGAAACAACTAACTCCATGGACAAAGGACTTTATCACTCAATTTTTCCACAACTTGTATTGTCTTGATTTTATAAATTTTATTAATTCTCATCCTATTTTCTTTTCTTTGTTGCACATAAACCTTGGACTATCTCAACTTTTCTTTCAATATTCGATTCTCGTCCTGTTGCGACGATGATGTGTTTCTATGGGTCTTGCTCGATTGAGAGAGAGAGAGATGCTAACTGCAAATCGGTATTTAGAAGAAGTTTTCATCTTTAGACGTCACCCTCATGATTGACAAAAACTAGCACTCAAGAGATCAAAGTAGTGCTGAAATTGGTGCGAAGTTGGGTAGCTCACCATTCCTACCGGAATTTACGTACGGTGACACACACTCTATGACTTTTCTAGAAAGTTGCAAAAATTGAAGGTTGGTGCCTCACTTGATGTAAATTGGGTAGTCTCCACTATGGGTGATCACAATTCTACTACCGAATATCTAAACACACCTAATTCGCCCTCCGGTATGGTTAAATCCAACTTTAACGCTCTAATCAACTAAGAAACCCGATTGTGTTCTCCTACTTCCAAGTTCGTTATTTCGGTCGATTCTCTATGTAAACATAGCTAGAAGCATGCTAGTGACTCTAAAATCTCTAAAGGTTGGAGGTTTTTACAAAAAGAGTTTTTGAATTTTTTTTGAATTTTTTTTTGAATTTTTTTTTTTTTTTTTTTTTTTTTTTTTTGACAGTGAAAGGTAAAATAAAAGGCTAAAAACTCTAAATGAAAAATAAAAACTAAAAACTCTAAATGCAAATGCACCCCAAACCTAAATCAAACATTGTCCTCAATGTGTCACGAGATAGGAAAAATTTAAACGATCCACGTACCACGAGAACTATGCGATAAGATAAAAGGGAGGAGATTAGGATGTCGGCGGGAGCGGGGTTGAGCTTCATTCGTCAAGGCTAGAATCCAATATTCTCAACGGAGATCATATCGGATTAGCATAATATATGTGCAAGAAGACTCAACCGAATCAAGAAAAGAAAAATTTAACAAGTCCTCTTTGGATATATACAATGAAAATGCACCATAAACCAACAGTCTAAAGAGTTGAGGGTCAACCCAAAAGACGATATGTACAACCATCAACAATCTTACACAAATATAACATGAGAGTGCAAGTAAGACTGTAGATGTGAATGAGCTTCCCCCCAAACCTAAACTTGTGAACTAAAATTTGGGAGCACAAAATCTTGCAATTTTAACGGTACATCATGCAAAAGGTCTAACTCAAAATGAGTTTTACTAATAACAAAAGACATACACATTCCAACTTTGGCTCTTTAAAAGTGTTATACTTTGATGCAAAATAGTCCAAGAGGACTTGGGAAGCACAAAGCTCTAGGCCTAAGTTAGGCATTTTCGAGAAAAGTTGGTTTTGCAATTTTGTGACAAACTACACCTAGGTTTGGTGGAGGAGTTTCAATTTGTGACTCGGGAGAGAGGTTAGGTACATCTAGGTTGTTTTCATTTTTAAAATCATTTGTACCATCACACACTTTCCTAAAGTCAAAAGAGGGTAAATCATGTTCATTTTCACTGACAAGTGCACGGGTTCCACATCATCATCACATGCATGAATATCGGAAGAAGCATCATTCATAGGGTTCACGGAGAGACACTTAATGTCTACGAACCTAAAGATTCTATTACATTTTCAAAATACACATGCTCTTCATATTCATCATCATCATCATCATCATCATAGCAAAAATCCATCTCTCCATTCAAAATTGTAGCATTTTTAGTGTACTCATCTACCTCTGTGATTAGGTTCATATTCAATGTTAGTTGCATGAGTAAGACTAGAAACACTATTTTCAATCCTATCATTTTGTAACTCAATCAGGTTCCTTTGAAGAATCATCTTGAGTTGTTCTATTGAAGGATAGTCTTCACTAGTGGGTATGCATTCCTCATATGGGTATTCATTGTATGGTTGTGCATGAGGTTCACTAGAGAAGGGAAGTTCAAACATGTTGCTATGTGGATGGTCATGCATTGCATTCATTTCAAGCCTAGCATTTTGCTCCATGAGTGTTTCCATTATTGATTGCGAACTAGGAGTTGAGGGAGTATAAAATTGTTCATCTCCCCACTGTGGTGAATGATGCATGTGTGCAGGTTGATCATGGTCCCAATAGTCACTTCTAGACACTTCGTATATTGGATTATCATGGTTTTCCCTAGACTGTCTAAAAGCATGCAAAATATAACAGTACTCAGCAGGGTGGTCTAAGCCACCACATAAGGTGCAAGCATGCATTTCATATTGCCTAGAAAAACTAGATTCGACAGATTGCCTTTCTAAAGCAGATTGCCTATCTAAGGCAGATAATCGAGCCTCTAATTGATCTAAAAGTGATGACTGGGTGTGAGAAAATTGTTCGTTTTCAACCTGTGGTGGATGATGTATGTGATCATAATGATTAGGGTATGTGAGATCGGGGGGCCACGAGAAGGCCCATATAATTCCCTAAAGTCACTATGGTATGTGGGGTGTTCATCCTGTGAAAGGTGCCCGTAAGCAAGCTCTCTAAGGGATTTATTTGTTCCATCCCCGGATGCGGACAAAATTTCGACATGATTTAGTACTCAAATTGAACTCAAAATTTAATTTGGTTTTGGTGGGATTGGTTTGGTTTATTGGGTTTCATTTGGTTTTGTTGGGTTTTTTGTTTGGTTTTTGTGGGAAAATTTGGTTTAAATGGGCTGATTTGGTTTATTGGGTTTTTGGTTGGTTGGGAAAGTCGGCCCGACTTGTTGCACAGCCCGTGTGTAGCTTAGTCTTTTGCACGGCCCGAGCTAGATATGCCAAGTTATGTGGGCTCAGTGGGTGCAAAGCTCAGGCTTTGGTTGCACATTAACAGATGTGGGCTCGGTTTGTTTAAGCCCAGCAGCAGAGGTTATGTGGGCTCAGCCTATGCAGCCCAGGTTGGGTTCAGTTAGCCCAGCTGATGTTCAGCCCAACAGATGTGGGTTTAGCTAGCCCAGGTTGGGTTCAGTTAGCCCAGCTGTGGGCTTGGGTGGTTCAGTGTATGTGGAGCCTGATGGTTGGGTTTCAGTGGGGGGTTCACTCCACGAGCCCGAGGTTGGGTTAGCTCGGTGTGGTGGGTTTCAGTTTTTGCTACAGGGTTCAGTGTGTGCAGAGGTTGGTGCATCCCTGGTCAGGTTTTTGTGCAGGGTTTCAGCACAAATTTGAGTTTGCACACACAGCTTAGACCCAGCACTGGTTAGGTGGTCACAGCACATCTGTGAGCTCAGCTCAGCACAGAGCAAGTTAGACACATGATAAAACAAGCAACAATTACTTAGCACAGCACATGGTAGCTCAGTGAAACCAACACAAGGAAATTCCAGCTCACAAAAAAAATGATACAACACTAGGTTGTGTGCAAGTCAGGCAAGCACAAAGACAAAGACACAATTTGCGGCTTTGCAACACAAAGACACAAAGACACACAGCCCTAGTTTAACGGGGCGGTTGCTCAATAATTTCCTCACAATGCGGGGTTTTAACAAAGACACACAAGGCACGGGGTAATGTACTAGGCACAGAGCAAATGAGGTGAATCGGTTCGGTTAGTATCACTAGTGCTCCCCCAGTGCAGAAATTCAACTCACATTTCTGGGGCTGGAGATTGGTAGCTCGGATGGTCTATGCACGGGGTTTACAAGCGCGGGGGCAATACAGGAGGTAGACCAAGGACTAACCGAGTGAACTAGCTTATCGGGGGGTCATACAATGTTCAATTACTAACCTGATATGCTCTGAGGCTCAACAGCTTCAGGCTTTGCTCAGCAGCGCAGCAACACACAGGTACCTCAAGAACTGGGCTTTTCCTTGGTTTGGCTCAGCTGATGTTGCAGGTACCTGTAGTGTCAACAGCAAGCTTTAGTGCTCAGACTTGCAAAGTTTAAAGCAATGATAAAAAGATGTGTACAGTTTGACAAAATTAGCTATGAATACTCTACAGCATGATAGATGCTTCAAATTGCTCTCCTGAGTTACAACTCAGGACAGATTGAGATTCACAAAAGCACAGTCACAATGGAGTGAGTCAAAGATGAGAAATGCCAAGATGTTTTATGCGATATGACACAAATGAAATGAAACCAAGTTGATACACCAGGTCAGGCTGGCTTGAGCTTAAGCTGGGCCAGATGTTGACTGAGATAATTGGACTGACACAGGATGTTGAATTTATACTCGTATTTGCCATGTGCTTCATCACAGACACCGTGCACTTGCGGTATCACTCGTAGGCTATAAAATAAACCCTTCCCCGCAACGGCGCCAAAAACTTGGTAGGCCTCGGAAAGGGTTTATTTTATAGCCTACGAGTGATACCGCAAGTGCACTGTGTGTGATGAAGCACGAGGCAAATACGAGCTCGAACCACGAGACTTGTGGTGCTAATGTTGATCTAAGGCTTACTTGACTGAATTTGGTGAAGTAACAAGTGACAGAGCTAATGTTTTGTGTCGTAGAAACGACTGGGTTGTTTTAGTGACTCTAAGCTAAGGCGGTGGCAATGTGGAAAGCACCGGGGTGGTGAATCCACCTCTAGTTTCATGCTCGGGCAACTCAACTAGAATTGTATTCTTGTGCCTTCATTTGAAGGTCTAAAGTTGATCTTTGGTTAGATAAATCCCTAACTCTTCCCTAGTATAGGATGTCTTTCTACGGACACCCTATCACAAAATTGTTGATTCATTAACTAAGCATTAATCGATCTTTGGTTAGATAAATCCCTAACTCTTCCCTAGTATAGGATGTCTTTCTACAAGACACCCTATCACGAATTGTTGATTCATTAACTAAGCATTAATCCTAACAATTCAATCATAACAAGAACACATGAAGACTGATATGCTTAACATAGAAACTAGGGGTTTCATCGACACCCCGAATGAATGAAAATTAAAACATTAAAATAAAACACAAATTAAAACTAAAGTGACAAACTCGGCTAATCCAAAGTGTCCAAAATCAACTTCTTCTTCATCTATTTATACATGCACAAGAAAATAACCCCAAACCCTAATTCTCAAAATCGAAATAAAAATTAAAATAGACCCATACCCTCTACTCTCTCGGGCCGTCTTCTTCTGCTCGATTGATGTTTCCTTCCTCTGCTCGAGAAACCTAACCCTAGTTTTCTCTATCTCGATCTTAGCTCCTAGGAAAGAAGCTATGAACTAGGTAGAGAGACGTTAGAGGATGGTGGTTGTGTCTAGTGTCGGAGGTGATGGAGGTGGTGGTTTTGCGGGGGCAAGGGCCGGGTCGGGGAAGAAGGGGTGGAGTTGCGGAGGAGCAGAGCTACGCTTCTGTCGGGAGAACGAGAGAAGAAAGAAGAGAAGAGAAGAGAGTGTCGGTAGATGGGAGGTTATATAGGGGTCTTTAGTGTGAGGCGGGTGCATCATTGTTTGATGAGGATAGATGAGCGAGCGTAGGATGAAAATGAGGGCGATCTGAACGGCTCAGGGTGATTTGGAGTGATATGGTGTTGAGCGGAGTATCAAGAGATGATGTGTAAGAGCTGGAGCGACCGTAGGATGTGGATGAGTGAGATCTCAATGGCTTAGGTTGAACGGGCTCGGATCCGGGGTCGCGGTCTTGGATAGCTTGGGCCCATGTCTTGTAAATGCGTTGCTACTTGTTGGGTTGCAACCGACGCCTTGTTGAGCTTTGGCCATCTACTCCATAGGTGCTCGACTCAATTCTTCGCTCTTTTGGCTCCTCGCATTCTCCGAGCTTTATTGATTACCTAAAAACACAAAATTAATTAATACAAATATTTATTCTTGAAAACAAAGAAAACACAGAATATGGGATAATATCTGATTTCTAAGCGCAAAAGATGAGTAAAATGCCAATAAATAGATGTATAAATATGCACTATTTGGCACTCATCACACATCTCTCATTTTTGGATTAACTAGGGGACCATGAATACAACCACGTCCTCCGCCTAAAATAATTCTCAAAATCACTCACTTTGGAAGGGGTACACCTGGCACAACAACATCGCACCAAACATAAAGGCCAATTGGTGTGAAATGGTTACTGTTTTCTATAAGAAATATTTCTTTGTGTCTGAGCAAATCACTTTATCAGACTTGGGAAGGATATTTCAGTGAAACAATGAACATCCAAATGATTATGTTAAGAGATTCAGGATTCAAGCGCTAGATTTTCATGATCCAAATGTAATTGAGCATCAATTGGTTGAGTTGTGCATTAATGGAATGGTACCCGTCTATCGCACTTTGCTGGAGAACCTGCGTTTCCAAAAATTCTCCGAACTTCATGAAGCTGCTAAGCGGTCGGCCACAATAGCACCAGTCTTGCTAGAGAGAACTCGGCCCGACAGGAATGAAGATGCATGTGAGACTCGAGGGAACAAACGCCTCATCAACAAACAATACAACACTTAACCCTCTTGTTTATAGGTGAAAACTATTCCTGCCGGATTTGGTAATTTGGGGTGTGTGGATGAGGAATGAATCTAAACCTAAACAAATGCACTTTGGCGGTGAGTGCTTGTAGATTCGGAAATCAATGCGTGCAAGTCCGGCCTAAACCAAGAAATGGCCGTTCCAGACTTGTTTCGCTCACAAAGTGAAGGAGATGGGGTTGGTCTTAGGGAGGGAAGCGAAGAAGGTGTTGAGATTGTGAAGGTGTTGGCTTGCTTATGACTTGTAACAGAAAGTTGAACCGGCATACAGGATGCAAGCTATCAGTTCCGGTGTCTTGTATCAACACTTGGTTTCTGTTTCTTGTCTGGACTTGCTCTTGTTCGTGGAAATAGGGAGGAGAACCTATTTATACAAGTCATTGAGCCTTATTCACGTCTCTCGTGAGAAATGGAGGAAGTGTAGTGATGGAGTAGTGGAGTTGTGTGTCAGTGTTACACGTTCAGTCTTGCCCACTTCTCCTGTCACCGCTAACCGTCCATAACTTCCTAACACGTTCTTGTGATGGCGCGTTTACGCATCGGGGCTAAACTGCCATACCAATACCCCGGTATGTATCCCCCGGTTTGTGACATGATTGATGTCTAGAATGTGTGGATCGTGGGTCCACGAAAGGTAGCATGTAATGCTAAATTGAATAATTGCATTATTCAGGAAGTTGATACTTGTGAAGTATCATGTGTATTTTATGCAGGTACGTCATCGTGGTGTGGTAGAGTGATGGGTGGTGATTACCATGACGCCTCACTTGACCAATTAACTCTGACCGTGGTTGTATAACCAAGTCAGGTGAAGTTGAACGGACGAGATGTTCTTTGAGACACTCATCTCGCGGCCGTTAATGAATTAGGGTTTTTGAAGAGGTGCGCAAGCATCACTCTTGACTTGGTCGAAACCAAGCATGGGATATAATTTTGACAAGGCCGACCGTGCATGTGTGTAGACAACATGACGGTGTAGGCGCCTATACCCATTACCTCACGAAAGTATGATCCGGGCCACTCAATTCGTCCGGTGAAGTTGAGTGGTCGTGATCAATTTGTGACAAAAACCAATCTGCAAAGAGCCGCGCGTCATGCCCACTTCGGGCGCACGTTCCAAGATGACCAATCTTGGTCGGTCTTGGCGATTGGTCTGGTGTGAAGGTGGTAGGCTGGTGTTCACGCCTATACCTGAATATCCCATGAAAACGTCATCTGAGCCATCCAAATCGTCTGGCGAAGTTGAGCGGTCGAGATCAATTTGCGCTTTGGGAGGTGCGACCACGCTAGTTTGGGCGCGCGTCTTGGAATGACCGGGCGTGATATGCCTTGGCCGGTCGGATGAGGGGATAGATGGGTCCACGGTGGTCATCTTTGGTATGACCGGACACCTAATCTAATCTTGGACCCTCCATTCGTGCACGGAGAAGATGGACGCTCGTGATGCTCAAAACCCTAATTTTGGGTTTCAAGGCCGTGCGTCAATGCTTCATTCGGCGTACGAATTGGGATAACCAACCATGGTTGGTCCCGACCGATTGGTCGGGTATGTAGCGACCCATGGTGATTGTGTTGACATGCTCCGGCCCTTTGAATCTACATCTACACCCTCCATCTATACTGCGAAGATGGATGGTTGAGACTTTTTGCGACACATGTAATATGCCGCAAACCCTAATTTTAGGTTTTACGCCCATACTTGCTATGGTTTTGGACGTTTTTGCAAGCTAAACCAGTGCAGAGGGAGGCCGACCATGCGGGTCCGCGTTGGTTCGGCAGTGGATATTCCATACCTTCTTGGGGGTGATGGAATTGATCCTGGGTCATCCAATCATTCTTGTGGAGTTGGATGATCGGATCATATCCGGATCGATACTGGTCAGTCCATGCTCAATCGCAAGCTAGTATAACACACCGAGAGGGGCTCAATCGGGCTAGTATAACACACCGAGAGTCACTGTACGGGTATTTCGTACATGGTTTCATTATAATGCTTGGAGGTTCGTGTTTGCTCTGTAGAGCAACACCGGTCGTCATCTTCACTGATAATGAGTACATGAAATACAAGGCCGATTGCGCATTAATTAATAATGCTAGAAATTCCACAGTGGTATATGGGATTGTTGCTACATGCTCCAACTGGATGAATTTCGTGTATTCATAGAATGGGATTGTTGCCACATGCTCCGTTCTAGGTGAATTAAGTGAGGGGAGTATCCAACACTTATTGATGGCCTTATCTTTTACAAGATGTCGGCCGCATAATTTTTTGGTTTTTTACAATTTTAACCTTAAATGAAAATCCACCATCAACATTAAGTCCACCGCCTAGCACATAATGGTTACACTATTGTGGGGTAGGCATGAGATATTGACGATTAAAGACAAAGCTTATGAGACAAAGTCGATGTTACCCGGAGAGACGGGTCATCCTCACCTTGGAACATGTCACGTTCAAGAGGCGTCCGGGCGAGTGTTCCCCTAGCATGATGTCGGTCTTGCACCTTCGATGGATATTATGCCTATTTCGTTCGTGGGGCTACCGCACTGCTGATCGAACGTGGGCTTGATGTGCCATTTTTGGTTAATCGTGGCTCCGTCGTGCGCGATCGAACGTGGGACCCGATGTAATCATGCTTGATTCGAACATGGGCAGATGTGTATGCTTCGGTCAAACGCGGGACCACCGTGTACATGTTTCAAACGTCGGCCATGTCCTGCACCTACTTGACCGTACGGTTGATGTAATTGCTCGAGTGTCATCTTCCTACTTCGACCAAACACCGACCCATCTAGCTTGACTAAACACCGGACTTGATGCTTTGACCAAACACCTACTTCTTGTTTGCTTTGCTCGAACGTGGGACCGTCGTGAGCAAGCTTGCTTCTTAAAAAATGAACCATGTGTGCTCAAATGTAAATGTGGGTCCTATAGAAAGCGTTGAAGCAGCTTCTCGAGCGAGCCCGGAGAGCGTTGAAGTGTTGAAACGCCTTCTTCTGGAGAGAGAGCTTTGATTGGGGACGGGCAGTGTCTGCCTTCGACCAATCTGGGGCTGGGATCAAGTGGGACCCTCCGCTTGCCTGACTGAACGTCGACCTTGTGTTTCGGCTGAAAACCGGCCCTGCTGCGTGCGCCTGCCTTGTGTACTCCAACGTGAATGTGTGTTCTGTCGTGACTACACATCTCACGCGTTTTTATACAAGTATCGACTCCTGTCTTTTATTGTAGAATGAAGAAAAGAACTCCTATTGAGATGTCTTCTGGGGATAATGCTGGTGCCAAGTCAGGAGGTGTTGACAGCTTCAAAGATATGCCGAACATTGATGATGAGTTGTTCACCGCGCCCTTTCAACTATATGAGAATATCCGTTCCACAGGATAACCCTCCTCCTATCGACTTCAGGGTTTTTCATGCTCCGATGGGTCCTCATGACGGATGTATGAGACGTATGTTGAGCAATGATTACATCAAAGATAACTTGAACAGAGCGCAGATTATTGATGTAGCTTGAGTGTTGAAACGACTCGAGAGGATGTTAAAGTGGCTTCTGCAATTGAGGTGGATCCTGAGAGAGTGTTTAAAGAAGGATTCTGAAGCGAACAAGGGTCCCGGGAGAGAGCATTGAGGTGGCTCTTGAATAGACCATTGAAGCAGCTGCCGGAGGGAGCGTCGAAGTGGCTTCCTTCAATTTACCTTGCGAATTCCATGATTCTTGACTCGACCATCTTTCTCGTGTTGAAGAAGTCCTTGATGACGGTGAAGGAACTTCATCTTTGAGCCTCGATCCCCAAGCGTGGTTTACATGGTTTTGTTCGTAGTGGTTGTTGTCGAGCTGGTATGGAATATCTTGGACGTTGTTTCATCATTATGGGAGTCGTGCATGTGGTGCGGAGTTGGGTTGGCGGACGCGCGGGATGTTGTATCTCGGTAGTTTTCCTCTCTTGCTTCAGTGAACCGCTTCTGTATGCAGGCTGAAGTTTGTATCGCTGTTGATGAGATATGTGCCCCTCAAACATTATGAGGCTCTTCATTACCGGCAGGCTGGTTCTTTCTATCGTGGCATATGTTGTTGTAGATGAGCGTTCAACGGCTCCAGAGGATGACCAAAAGCGCGGATTCTCCAACATAGCATGATAGACATGTACCACTTTCTGATAAATTGACTCGCCCGATCTTGCTCGATATGACGCATGGACATCGTTATCTTCTTGAGGGTACTCCCTTGAGGTATCGGCTCCAGTGGAAGATTGCCTTCATAGAGCGTTGATATGTTGCACCGGTATTCTTTAAACCAAATGGCAGTATGGTATAATAAAAATTTCCGAGAGGAGTTCGAAGCTATCTTACTTGCATCATGATCGTATATCCTTATCCGGTTGTAGCCGCTACATCCATCCATGGAGGATAACATGCCGTGTCCGTTGGTTGAATCTACTAACATGTCGATGTTAGGTAAATGATGATCGTTTTTTGTAGCAGCACTGCTCAAGTCTCTCTCAAGTCTATGCAAGACACTCGACCGAACTACAATTGTTTAACCGACTTGGATCCGGGTATGACATGTAGATGATGGGTGACCAATTTTCATCTAAATCCGGCATTTCTTCATATCTCCAAGCGAATATGTCCCGGTACTCTTTGAGAAGTTCCACGAGCTTCGTGCGTTTATCCGTACACAAGGTTGATCGATGGAGATAGGCCTAGGAGATTCCTCAATGATTTCAATCTCATCGGTTGTGGAGTTGGTGCCATCTTGCGAATTGTTGTGGAGCATCTAGCACTTGTTCTTGTGGTTCGTTGCTGTTGTAGCATTCCATTGGGTGGAGATCGACTAACAGTCTCCCCGCTAGTTGATAATAGCGAGTGTGGGTATACCGTTTTCCCATTCTCGGTCACGACGACCACAAAAGTTCGTTCCCTCTTCGTGTGAACGTGGGTCGTAGCTTCACAAGATGGAGAAGAATGCTTCGTCAGCAAAGATACATCGTGGGTACTAGACTTCAATGATGAAAGCCGGTCTTCTTCCTGAATTGACGCCCACGTGGGGACTGGGATGCAACGAACTTGTCTGATTCTTTCGGCGGAGCTTCTACCATATGTGCTGGTTTGGCTTCCCTCGAAGTACGTCATTGTGGTAGGCTTCCGTACGACCTTGCCTGGGAGAACCTTGGATGTCCTGAGAGTCATCACATTCGAAGACGCCTCCGTGTCGATAAGGGCCGTCTTGAACTGCGAATCCTTGATACGTGCGGTGACATGTAGGGCACGGTTGTGAACTTCCTCTGGTTGATTGCAGCAAAATGTCTCCGTGAGCTGATTCTTCGAGAGGGGTGAAAGTTCGCATAAACTTTCCACTAGAGAAAACGCTTCCCGATCCACCGGCCACCTGGTTCATAGTGAAACTATTGACTTGAGGAGGATCGTTGTGAGAGATCGGTCCCCGAGTGTAGAGTCTCCATGGAGGACCGCTCATATCTCGTGTCGCTTCTTTGATCGGGTCCATGGAGGTCCGCGCCACCGAAGTACCTTCTCGGTGCGTTGAATGCGTTCCTTTTTGCTCCGGGGCTGTCACGGCTCTTGTGGAAATCGATCGGTTAATGTATTAAGAAAAGTGAGTACCTCTTTATGAGTTGCATGCCATATCCATTTGAGTCTTAGCAAGAACTTCCTTTTGCTTCTCCATCAAGTCCGCAATGGTAATGGGGATGGTCCTCCTTTCGTCCCTCCTGGCTCCTCGTCCTATGAAGGAGTGGAATTTGTTGCTCCGGTGACTACGGAGGTGTTACACTTGATGAGATGCCGGGATTTGCGCTGCTGCTCTGTGATGGGAGGGTGTTGTAATATCACCTGGCTGAGTGATCGAATTGAACGTTCCCATCCTCTCGTACTCACGTGTTCCTTGATTGATCTCTCCTTCCTCAAGCATTTCTTCACGGCTTTGACAAGGGTATTGAGATATAAATCTTCCAAATGGGGATCCGTAAGTCATGTGCTCCATTTCTTTATCCTAGTAGGACGTTGTGGTACCTGCAAGTCTTTTCCTCTGTGGAGTTGCCTCGAGTCTTCGTTTTTGGCTGGACCATGTTGTTCGTCTCTCCCGAGTCCCCACGGGTGATTACGCGCTCTTTATGCATCTCCTTTGGTAAAGGTGTGACTCACCACTAAGGATCCGAGCGTTCCTTGCTTTGTTTGGGTAGATGCCTGCCGACCTATCTTGTAATTGCGCTGTTATATCATTCAAAAGGCGGAATGTCTCGCTCTGTCTTCTTGCGATACCGGCTTGATTTGCCAAGACATCCTCCAGCATTCTAGCTACACTTCCCATGATATCTCGAACCACCCGTGGTCTCCCGAGTGAGGATACATCGTGAGATGAAAACCGAAAAATTGAGAATTCAATTTTTTGTAACCGAGAGATCAACCTCCTTTGTGGTCGCCAATTGTTTATGGGTGAAAACTATTCTGCGGATTTGGTAATTTGGGGTGTGTGGATGAGGAATGAATCTAAACCTAAACAAATGCACTGCGGTGAGTGCTTGTAGATTCGGAAATCAATGCATGCAAGTCCGGCCTAAACCAAGAAATGGCCGTTCCGACTTGTTTGGTCACAAAGTGAAGGAGATTGGGTTGGTCTTAGGGAGGGAAGCGAAGAAGGTGTTGAGATTGTGAAGGTGTTGGATTTCTTATGACTTGTAGAAAGTTGAACCTAAACTACAGGATGCAAGCTATCAGTTCCGGTGTCTTGTATCAACACTTGGTTTCTGTTTCTTGTCTGGACTTGCTCTTATTGGTGGAAATAGGGAGGACAACCTATTTATACAAGTCATTGAGCCTTATTCACGTCTCTCGTGGGAAGTGGAGTGATGGAGTAGTGGAGTTGTGTGTCGGTGTTACACGATCGGTCTTGCCCACTTCTCCTGTCACACGCTAACAAATCCATAACTTCCTAACACGTTCTTGTGATGGCGCGTTGCCGCCGCCGCCGTAAACCGCCAGACCAATACCCCAGTATGTATCCCCCCAGTTTGTGACATGATTGATGTCTGAAATGTGTGGATCGTGGGTCCACGAAAGGTAGCATGTAATGCTAAATTGAATAACTGCATTATTCAGGAAGTTGATACTTGTGAAGTATCATGTGTATTTTATGCAGGTACTGCATCCAGTGTGGTAGAGTGATGGGTGGTGATTACCATGACGCCTCACTTGACCCGATTAACTCGACCAAGGTTGTATAACCAAGTTGGTGAAGTTGAACGGACGAGATGTTCTTTGAGACACTCATCACACCGTTAATGAATTAGGGTTTTGAAGAGGTGCGCAAGCATCACTCTTGACTTAGTCGAAACCAAGCATGGGATATAATTTTGACAAGGCCGACAGTGCATGTGTGTAGACAACATGACGGTGTAGGCGCCTATACCCATTACCTCACGAAAGTATGATCCGGGGCCACTCACCTCGTCGGGTGAAGTTGAGTGGTCGTGATCAATTGTGACGAAAACCAGTCCGCAAGAGCCGCGCGTCATGCCCACTTCGGGCGCACGTTCCAAGATGACCAATCTTGGTCGGTTTAGCTGATTGGTCTGGTGTGAAGGTGGTAGGCCGGTGTTCACGCCTATACTGAATATCCCATGAAACGTGATCCAGCCATCCAAATCGTGCAGCGAAGTTGAGCGGTCGAGATCGGTTTGCGCTTTGGGAGGTGCGACCACGCTAGTTTGGGCGCTGACGTCTTGGAATGACCGGGCGTGATATGCCTTGGCCGATAGGATGAGGGGATAGATGGGTCCACGGTGGTCATCTTTGGTATGACCGGACTGCTTAATATAATCTTGGACCCTCCACTGCACGAGAAGATGGACTCGTGATGCTCAAAACCCTAATTTTGGGTTTCAAGGTAGTGCGTCAATGCTTCATTCGGCGTACGAATTGGGATAACCAACCATGGTTGGTCCCGACCATTGGTCGGGTATGTAGGCGGGCCCACGGTGATTGTGTTGACATGCTCAGGGCCATTTGAATCTACATCTACACCCTCCATCTATACCTGCGAAGATGGATGGTTGAGACTGTTTTGCGACACATGTAATATGCCGCAAACCCTAATTTTAGGGTTTTACGCCCATACTGCTATGGTTTGGACGTTTTGGCAAGCTAAGCCAATTCTGGAGGGAGGCCGACCATGCGGGTCCGCGTTGGTTCGGCAGTGGATATTCCATACCCGCTTGGGGTGATGGAATTGATCTGCAGGTCATCCAATCATTCTTGTGGAGTTGGATGATCTGACTGATCATATCCGGTGTCGATACGGTCGGTCCGGATGCTCAATCGGGCTAGTATAACACACCAGAGGGGCTCAATCGGGCTAGTATAACACACCGAGAGGCTCAATCGGGCTAGTATAACACACCGAGAGTCACTGCACGGGTATTTCGTACATGGTTTCATTATAATGCTTGGAGGTTCGTGTTCTTCTCAGAAAGAGAAACACCTCGATCGTCATGACGCACCGATAATGAGTACGAAATACAAGGCTGATTGCGCATTAATTAATAATGCTAGAAATTCCACAGGGTATATGGGATTGTTGCTACATGCTCCAACCGGATGAATTTCGTGTATTCATAGAATGGGATTGTTGCCACATGCTCCATTCTAGGTGAATTAAGTGAGGGAGTATCCAACACTTATTGATGGCCTTATCTTTTACAAGATGTCAGCGCATAATTTTTTGGTTTTTTACAATTTTAACCTTAAATGAAAATCCACCATCAACACCTCTGTAAGCGTGGTAAGTGAGGGAGGAAAAACAAAATCTCCGGCTGCAGAACAATAATCCAAACGTGTGGCACCAGCACAACAGACAGCTCAAACCCGAAAAGCTGCGGCTAAGACGCCTGCACAACAACAAGAAACTGGAGAGGCTTCTCTAACCTTCCCGTTTCCGATTGAAGAAGTAATTGAACTCCTAGAAGCATGGATTCAAGATGACGCCATCAAGCTACCTCCTCTCAGACGTCCGCCAACCGAAGAAGAGATGACAAATCCCAAATATTTTCGTTACCATAGGTTTGTCAATCACCCAACCAGTGAATGCAACAAATTGAAGCACATTTCAAAGAGAAGGTGGATACAGGAAAACTTCAATTAGGAAATGAAGGAGTTCACAGAGACCCCCTTCATGTCAGGAGCTGCATGATTTCTGGGGACTCACCACAAACTGTCTGATCGATGGAGCATTTATGTGAAATTACGTATTTCTCCGGCGCAGCGTCAAGACATGTTTGGAGCCCTCAACCGTGTTGTATCAGGCAAACGTCTGTTTCCAGTCAGGGAAGCCGCTCCCAAACCCCAATCTTTCCTAGGAAGCGCGACTAATAGATGCAACTAGGGACTCCTAACCACCGCTCACTTGAAGGATGTCGAGTTTAACAACACACTAATTGATGCGGCCTCTGATTTCAATATTGTCACTGTCAAGGCTCTGAGAGCTGCAAAAATTTCAAAGCAGGAGGCGGTTCACTACCCAACCATAATCAAAAACTCAGAAGGAGAATCTAGATACGCTTACGGGTATATCAATCTCGAAATCAAGGTGGGTGATGCTCTAATACACGCCAAAATTTCATGTGGTTAAAGAGTACCCAAATTATGATATGATCCTGGGGCGCTCATGGATACACGATAACTAGGCGAAGCGGTTGTCGGCCCGACACAAATATAAATTACACTTTCTTACTACTCAAAATATATAATGAAGCAAGGGCAAGAAAGGATCGTTCCCATAGAGAGGTCTAGGTTGTCAAATTGTTTCGGTATCTTATAAGTAACACGGGGAATTTTCTGATTGTGTAAATAAAAATAAACAAAAAAAAAAACAATAAAAAAGTAAACAAATCAAATCAAGGATGTGAAAAGTATTGGTCAAGGATTTCGTTTTCATTCACAAACATGTTTTCAACACAATAATTAGAATTGATATTTTAATCTCAACTTTTATCAAAGACCCTAGAATACCTTGATCGCAAGTATATCCCGCTAATCTCCTCATGTCATCAACAAACACATTAAAAGATGCGAATATGAATTCTATCTAAAAGAACAACCTAACGTGTAAAAGCACTAATCAAGTTTAATTCCCTAGATGCATTAGGTTCTATGAAATCAGGCCAATCAAAGCAATCGAACGTGTAAAAGCACTAATCCGATTTAACAAAGGTTATGGTTCACATGTGATCATAGAATATATCACTACAAACTATAATCTTATTTATGCTACTTGTAATCAGGAATTAACAACTATTTCGTATAAAAACCCTAATCTAGCAAGAAGATGAAAACAAACTCAATCGATTCGCGACTCGATTAAACAAGCATTCAAATCATGTAACAATATTAATGGTGAATCATAAACGATAATATGAAAGAAAACTAATTTATTGAATTAAAACCCATATTTGGAAATCCAACTTATTCCATAACCAATAATAAAACTCTAGCTCATATTCATGGAGTTCATAACAAGAAGAAAGAGAAAGACTTCATGGTTCTAAACCCTAGAACAAAAGTAGAGGCAAAAGAATAGATAAAAGATAAAGATAATCCACATTAGATAAAAGTCCTCTCTTTTATATGTTTCTCAATTTCCATAAAGGATACTCCTTCCAATATTAGGTCTTCTCAAAATCCATCTCCAAGTGGTCCACCAAGCCCATATGTGAAAATACCCATGTGAAATTATGTCCAAAAATCGTCGACGGAAAACTGGGATTACTACCGAACTTGGCAGGAAAAGTCACGGAAAGTAGCTCGGTGACCGCAAAGTCAATCCGGTCACCGGTCAACGGGTCAAAACGGTCCGAAATCAACTCGGGTGAGTCACCGAGTCAAAACGGGTCCAGATCAAATGTGAGTCGGTTCACTATTCGCACGAGTCGGTCCTCGCTCGATCGATTCACTTTGGCTAGGCCATTTGCACTTTCGACTTTGCCGCACACCATGATTGTGCTTCCAGCCATGTTGGCCGTGTATTCTCCCATTTCTTCCCTGTCTAGCCATCAATTCCATCACGAGCAAGCAGATCATCCGCCAAATCTACTTTGTAAAGCAACATCTTGCAATAACCTCACAACCAAATGCAACTTTGCCATTGCACAACCATACAAGCCTGTAGCTGTAGCTTCCTTCAAGAACTCACATCATTCTTCCATGCTCAGTTCCATCTCCTTTGTGTCTCAACCGCTCACAACACCCCGCCACGATCACCACAATGAACAAGAACCATTTCACCTAACCATCTGCAGCTTCAACATCCTGATTTCAGCTTAATCCCCATCCACAAGCCATCTCACAACTCATAAACACCAGAACCCTTGCTCTGCATCATCAAAGCAACATTTTGCTACTTGAACTCACCACCGCATCATTTCCCTGCTAACTTTACTCCTCATATCCTCACTACTAGCAACCACCAGCAGTGCATCACTAGCAACAAAGCTTCTTGAGACAAACCCATATCTCATCAGCAGCAACAGGACTTCTGCAGCTACAACTCCTCCACCAGTTTACAGCTCCATCTCTCATACTAACTTCTTGCACAAACAGAATCACAAGAAACCTGCAACCGCATCTCCCTTGCCTTGCCAACTGCAGCTGCTCCTTGGCTCAGTTCCTGCACAACTGCCATTTATTTCTCATTTGCAGTATAAGCTCAAGCCATTCATCCAATTGCCTCTATTAAAAACACCCATTCAACCACCTGAGCCACCATCAATTCACATCCCTGTATTTCGGTTCCATTTGGACAACAACATCAAAAACTTCACAGCTCCGACTACCAGACTCATTTCTTGATACCTAAATCGCCTTGAAGCAGCACCATTCCATTGTAGCCAATTGCATTCACCCCATACAACCATGAGCTTCAGCATTTCATTCATTCTACAGCTGCACATCGCTCATCATCACTGCCTGCTCAATTCTCAGCAACAACAATTGCTCAGTACGCCACCTTAAATCAGATGCAACATAACCATTAATCTATTTGTCTTCATACTCATCAGACGTATTGCTTCAACAACAGCACACTCTTCTTATTCCCTGTATTCTTGTCTCTGAGTCCATCTCTGCTCAAATTCGACCGGCAACAACAATGTTTCTCAAACCCATCTCGAGTCTCATCTCAATTACCACCATATCTTCTCCGTGATTTCAATTTCACCAAACCCTAATCTGAGAATCTAGAACATCAATTTATCTCAATCAATCTCGAGTTCAACCATGAATCTGCCAAACACCGATTCCTCTCTTAAACCCATTTAATTGTTCTCCGATTCCTCAATCAACCACTTACAATCCACAAATTCATCTTCTAACTCTTCTCTGTCACTGCTACAACGACCAAATTCAAAGCGAACAAATTCCTCGATCTCAGACAGCGTTGCCTCAATTTCCTCTTGTCTGAATCTCTGCTCAAAACCCAAACTCAAGTCGTCTCTTGATCTAAACCTGGCTGAACCCTAGACTCCAAAGTTCTACCCTCTTGGCTCACCGGCAACAGCAGGTATAGGGTAGTGATCTTGGTGTTGTTGAGAAAACAGAGGGCTAAATGACCCTCGATCTAGTTCCTAGGCTATAGAACTGGGATGGCTATGGCACCATTTGATGGTTAAGGGCTAACCACTCATACATGGCTTGTCGGTTTCGTAAGACCGACAGCCTAATTCTCGATTTTCTATGAGATTTACAGTTTAAATCCTCTTGCATGACTTAGCTCGCTCCAAATATCGCCAAAAAAATAAAGTGAATTGGCCTTTTTGCCTTATACGCTCCAAATGGATGGTTTTTCCTTCTTCTGATCCAAATGACTCCAAAATACCTGATTAGCTCAAAAGCACACATAAGATACACAATTCACACGAAAAATAGCAAAGAAAGCATAAACTCTAGACAGTAAATACGGTGTATTCTACACCTATCAAATTCCCCCACACTTAGACTTTGCTAGTCCTCGAGCAAATCAAACAAAACAATTTTAAAAGATACATACAACTCCGTGTCGTCGAGGCTACGGTCACTTTTAGCATAAATAACAAGCCTTTAAACCCCTAGGTGTCCCTAGTGGACGAGTTATAGTCTCGTGAGGGTTTACTAGAGATATACCCACAAAACCTATTTTTCCAACTTACTAGTTCTCCGTAATGATAGCATCCAAGCGCTAAGAAGACATAGAGATTCTGCACACTAGTCATAAGAAGTTAGACACATAAATGAACACAATCTCATCCTTAAAAGTTGAGAGAGAAATAACCATCCCTTCTCGACTAAAATTCGGGTTCGGAGTGATCAAAAGTCTCGACTCTGCCTCACAAGAAAAGGGTTTTATGAAATTGCTCTCAATAATAAACAGCTTTTTATGGGTCACACATGTGTCCAGGTAGGAATGAAGAGAGAATCCTGCGACACGTTGAATGGTAGGAAGGCATAACCCTCCGAAATATTTTGAAAACCCACATCTTTTATAATTTTTGAAAACCCATTTTTCTGACGATCTCTAAGAAAGGAAATCAACCACTTAACAAAGGTGGGAATATGCTTACTTACCTCGTATCCGTTCGGCGTGCATCTAGCACCACTCTCACAGCATCCATAGAAACGTCTTCGGTCTTCTATCGGTGTCTTCATCTTCGTCTTCGGTCTTCAACTCTGGATGATAACTCTCGAACTTCGTAGAATCTCGACAATATGATTCTTTCCCTAATTCTTGTTGCTTGAAACTTAATTATAGATATTCCTTCTTTCCATTTGCTTTATTGAAAGAATACAAAACTAAAAACAAACTATACAAACCCAATTTTTTTTTCTTTTTTTTTTTTTTTAATTTTTTTTTTTTTAGAAATAAAAATTTACAAAATAAAAAAAAAAACAAAATAATAAAAACTATTAACAAACCTAAAAATTTTCTATTGTCTTTTTTTTTTTTTTTTTTCTTTTTTTTTTTTTTTTTTTTTTTTTTTTTTTTTTTTTTTTTTTTTTGACAAGAGAAAGTAAAATACAAATAAAATAAAAATGTAAGTACAAAGGCCATGGTGTAAGTACTTTACCGCTTGATTCTTCACAACTTATATGTCTTGATATCATTAACTTCCCGAACTCTCATCTTGATAATTTTCACTCTTGTACAATAGTCTTCAACTTATAAAAATTCTGCTCCTTGTTTTGTTGCTTTATTCGAATCTGAAATCTGCTCATTTTTGTATTGTTGCTTGTAAACCTTGAACGTGTTCAACTTTCCTTCAAATTTGTGATACTCCTCTTGTTGATGATGATGGTGTTTCTATGGACCTGTTGGTGTAGAGAGATAAGGTGGATGGTGCTAACTGCGAACAAGATTACAAGTGGTATGTAAGTTAGCAATTCGATGTCACCATCATGGTTGATAAAAATAGCACTCAAGAGATCAAAATAGTGCTTCTATGGTGGGAGGTTGGACAGCTCACCATTCTGCCCGGAATTTACGTACGGTGACACACACTCTAAAAGCACATATTTAGACAGGTACAAAGAATTGAAGGTCGGTGCCTCACATTATGTAACATGGGTAGTCTCCACTATAGGGGACCACTACTCTAATACCGAATTCAGTCTGCACCTTATTTGCCACTGGCATGGTTAAGTCCAACTTTAACTCTCATACAATTAAGAAACCCGATCATGTTCTCTGTCATCTCTAAGTTCAGTCACTCTTATGAGATTCTCGATGTAATCTTAGCGACATGTATACTATGTGACTCTAAACTAACCATAAGTTGGAGTTTTCTTATTCACTATTTTACACAAAATTTGAAAAATTGAAAAATTTACAACGTACAAATTGGTTAACTCCACTCCCCACACTTAAACTTTACATTGTCCTCAATGTAAATTGAATCGTCCAAAGAAAGTCAAGGTGGGAAATCTTATAACAATATGCGAAAAAACATGAAAAATATGATAAAAACAAGAAAAGAAAAATTAAAAGATAAAGATACAAAACCTATGGGTTGCCTCCCATTTAGCGCTTGGTTTAAAGTCGTCGGCCCGACTATATCCTTGCAAGATTCATTCCCCATATACCAATAATCAAAAGTTGGGGATCCTTCCATAGAACCTGTTTTGCAAACACTAGCTTCACACAAATATTAATACAATAAAGCAAAAGTGAAGCTATGAACCGATAAAAGCTTCCCCCACACTTATCCTTGTCCACACTTGGGAGTGTATAAAGAATATAGAAGTCGGGTACTTCCACGGTTTCTTGTTCCATAACCTGCATAGTATGAGAATCAAGTATCTCTAATGGCGGAAATCGAGAAACAAAGTCATTCAACAATACTCTCGAAGCACATACATTCAAACCAATAAGAGGTAAAGGAGAAGAAATAATAGGCAATGAGTTAGATAAACCTTGCACAATCTCTTGTATCACGGAATCCTCTTCATCCTTGAAAAACTCAAGTGAATTATTCACCTCTTTTATATCATGGTCCTCTATCAAACCTTGCAACCATTCTTCATCCGTTTCTGCCGTAACCAAAGTTTCGACATAAACATCATCATTACAATCATTTGCAAGCTCAATTGGGTCTTCCACAATATTGGTCATAAACCGTCTCATTCTCAACATACTCCTCCTTTTTGTAAGGCACATACTCTTTTGCGGATGCAATATTGTCCATAATAAGAAACTTTTTAGAACACTTTTTGCATCATCCTCAAGCTCTACCTTTTGAATAGGTTCTTGATCATTATAAAGATCAATGCTTGAGTAATCTACACTAGTGTCATCATATTCCTTTGCAACTTCACCTTGATCCCAAAAAGACTCCATTGTACACTCCTCGGGGATGTCACCATAAATTGTTTCAAGCGATGTATTTACATAATAATCATCATCACTATCATAGTCAACATAAGATTGGTCCTCGCTGAATTTAGTGTTGCTAATCTCGAACTCATCCTTTTGAATAGGTGAATGATCATTATTACGATCAAGAGTTGAGTTAACTACACAAATATCAACGAAAGTCCCCAAAGGTTCGCCTTTTTCAACATAATTATTCATTTCCTCTATGTATTCATCAATGCCCTTTCTTACGTCACAAACACCTCTTTGAACATCTTGGAGTGATCCATCCAAATTCTCGAATATAGTGTTCCATTTGTTTTGTATAGCTCATTCGACAAGGCAAAAGTAGAATTACTTACTTGATTTAGGCCAATTATCTTCCCTTTGAATGGGTGAATGATCATAACTTCGATCGAAATTGGGCCATACATACTACGAGAACATTCGGTTCTTGAAATTGGTTCCACGCTTGGTTGTCCTTTAACTTTCCATGCTGACCATAAATTGTTGCATTTCATCTACCAAACTAGAAGAAATAGTTCACGGAGCACAAGTATCATCCCATCTTTGTGGTTGCTCACTTACATACCCACCATAAGAAGGTTGGAATGTATGAGAACAACTAAAAGGTTCCATGGAATATGGACCATAACCAAAGAATTGGTTTTGATTATACTCCCGGAAGGGTGGTAGTTGTCATATTGTTGAGGTTGAAAGCCGTATCCATTGCTCCAATATGCTCCTTCCATAGAAATTGGTACACGAAATAAGATTCTCAAAACTCGGTTAAAACCAAAGAATAAGAAAAAAGTAAAACAAAACTAAAAACAAAAATAAGAAACCAAAAACAATGAACAACCACTGCCTCCCGAAGCGCGCCAAAATTTGATCGGTTGTCACCGACACAAATATAAATTACACTTTCTTACTACTCAAAATATATAATGAAGCAAGGGCAAGAAAGGATCGATTCCCAATAGAGAGGTCTAGGTTGTCAAATTGTTTCTTATCTTATAAGTAACACGGGTAATTTTTCCACGATTGTTGTAAATAAAAATAAACAAAAAGCAAAACAATAAAAAAAGTAAACACGCAAATCAAGGATGTGAAAAGTATTGGTCATGGATTTCGTTTTCATTCACAAACATGTTTTCAACACAATAATTAGAATTGATATTTTAATCTCAACTTTTATCAAAGACCCTAGAATACCTTGATCGCAAGTATATCCCGCTAATCTCCTCATGTCATCAACAAACACATTAAAAGATGCGAATATGAATTCTATCTAAAAGAACAACCTAACGTGTAAAAGCACTAATCAAGTTTAATTCCCTAGATGCATTAGGTTCTATGAAATCAGGCCAATCAAAGCAATCGAACGTGTAAAAGCACTAATCCGATTTAACAAAGGTTATGGTTCACATAAGATCATAAGAATATATCACTACAAACTATAATCTTATTTATGCTACTTGGAATCAGGAATTAACAACTATTTCGTATAAAAATCCTAATCTAGCAATAAAGATGAAAGCAAACTCAATCGATTCGCGACTCGACTAAACAAGCATTCAAATCATGTAACAATATTAATGGTGAATCATAAACGATAATATGAAAGAAAACTAATTTATTGAATTAAAACCCATATTTGGAAATCCAACTTATTCCATAACCAATAATAAAACTCTAGCTCATATTCATGGAGTTCATAACAAGAAGAAAGAGAAAAGACTTCATGGTTCTAAACCCTAGAACAAAAGTAGAGGCAAAAAGATGATAGATAAAAGATATAAGATAATCCACATTAGGTAAAAGTCCTCTCTTTTATATGTTTCTCTATTTCCATAAAGGATACTCCTTCCAATATTAGGTCTTCTCAAAACCCATCTCCAAGTGGTCCACCAAGCCCATGTGTGAGAAATAACCCATGCAAAATTATGTCCAAAAATCGTCGACGGAAAACTGGGATTATGGCCGGAACTTGGCCGGAAAAGTCGCCGGAAAGTAGCTCAGATGACCGGCAAAGTCAATCCGGTCACCGGTCAACGGGTCAAAACGGTCGAGTCAACTCGGGTGAGTCACTGAGTCAAAACGGGTCCGATCGGATGTGAGTCGGTTCAGGCTATTGAGATTTAGTCGATCCCGAGCTCGATCGATTCACTTTGGCTAGGCCATTTGCACTGGCCTGACTTTGCTGCTGCACCATGATTGTGCTTCCAGCCATGTTGGCCGTGTATTCTCCCATTTCTTCCCTGTCTAGCCATCAATTCCATCACGAGCAGCAGCATCCGCCAAATCTCGCCTGTAAAGCAACATCTTGCAATAACCTCACAACCAGCTGCAACCTGCCATTGCACAACCATACAAGCATGTAGCCATCAGCTTCCTTCAAGAACTCACACCATTCTTCCATGCTCGGTTCCATCTCCTTTGTGTCTCATTCAACTCCACAACACCCTGCCACAGATCACCACAATGAACAACAACCATTTCACCTAACCATCTGCAGCTTCAACATCTGAATTTCAGCTTAATCCCCATCCACAAGCCATCTCACAACTCATAAACACCAGAACCCTTGCCTGCATCATCAAAGCAACATTTTGCTGCTTCAACTCAGCTCACTGCATCATTTCCCTGCTAACTTTACTCCTCATATCCTCAATACTAGCAACCACCAGCAGTGCATCACTAGCAACAAAGCTTCTTGAGACAAACCCATATCTCATCAGCAGCAGCAACAGGACTTCTGCAGCTACAACTCCTCCACCAGCTTTCTGACTCCATCTCTCATACTAACTTGCACAACAGAATCGCGCAAACTCCGCAACCGTATCTCCTTGCCTTGCCAACTGCAAAGCTCCTTGGCTCAGTTCTTTCTGCACAAACCGCCATTTATTTCTCATTTGCAGTATAAGCTCAAGCCATTCATCCAATTGCCTCTATTAAAAACACCCATTCAACCACCTGAGCCACCATCAATTCACATCCCTGTATTTCAGTTCATTTGGACAACAGCATCAAAAACTTCACATCTCCGACTACCCGGACTCATTTCTTGATACCTAAATCGCCTTGAAGCAAAGACCATTCCATTGTAGCCAATTGCATTCACCCCATACAACCATGAGCTTCAGACTTCATTCATTCTACAACTGCACATCGCTCATCATCACTTTGCTGCTCAATTCTCGGCAAACAACAATTGCTCAAGACGCCACCTTAACTCGATGCAACATAACCATTAATCTATTTGTCTTCATACTCATCGACGTATTGCTTCAACAACAAGACACTCTTCTTATTCCCTGTATTCTTGTCTCTGAGTCCATCTCTCCTCAAATTCGACCGCAACAACACTTGGAAAACCCATCTCGAGTCTCATCTCAATTACCACCATATCTTCTCCGTGATTTCAATTTCACCAAACCCTAATCGAGAATCTAGAACATCAATTTATCTCAATCAATCTCGAGTTCAACCATGAATCGCCAAACACCGATTCCTCTCTTAAACCCATTTAATTGTTCTCCGATTCCTCAATCAACCACTTACAATCCACAAATTCATCTTCTAACTCTTCTCTGTCACTGCTACAACGACCAAATTCAAAGCGAACAAATTCCTCGATCTCAGACAGCGTTGCCTCAATTTCCTCTTGTCTGAATCTCTGCTCAAAACCCAAACTCAAGTCGTCTCTTGATCTAAACTCCAGGTCGAACCCTAGACTCCAAAGTTCTACCCTCTTGGCTCGCCGGCAACAGCAGGTATAGGGTAGTGATCTTGGTGTTGTTGAGAAAACAGAGGGCTAAATGACCCTCGATCTAGTTCCTAGGCTATAGAACTGGGATGGCTATTGGCACCCGTTTGATGGTTAAGGGCTAACCAGCTCATACATGGCTTGTCGGTTTCAGTAAGATTTACAGTTTAAATCCTCTTGCATGACTTAGCCTGCTCCAAATATCGCCAAAAAAATAAAGTGAATTGGCCTTTTTGCCTTATACGCTCCAAATGGATGGTTTTTCCTTCTTCTGATCCAAATGACTCCAAAATACCTGATTAGCTCAAAAGCACACATAAGATACACAATTCACACGAAAAATAGCAAAGAAAGCATAAACTCTAGACAGTAAATACTGTGTATTCTACACCTATCAGTTACTATTATCCGATTATTTTTCGTTCATTTTCCGTTGATTCTTTTAGTGATTGTACTAAGAACAGTACAACGGGCATCAGAGTCGTTCCGTCCTAGCATCATCGTGGCACAAACTTGCAAGGATCTACAAGAGACCAACAACAGACAACAACAGGAGATCGATTTTTTACACTTGAAAGTAAACAATCTAGCTCTATAACTAAGTAAAACTTCGACAAAGGATGATTACAGTCGATGAAGGTAGAAATTGATAATAGTATGCAATCACTTAAAGGCAGATATTGAAAAGAGTTTTCAATCTCAGTTGGATTTTTTTTTTCTAATCGAGATCTCAACAGAGATCAAAATGGAGCTTCAGGATATAATACTGGTTGTTAGAGCATAGCTCGGTTGAACCCACCAAGCGTTGGTATGTCCAGTTTGGTTGTCATATTTTAGTGAATCAAAACTCATTTTAAGAGTCGCTTGATTATGTACTAGAGTCAACTTCGTATATGTTAGCTTTAAAGTATTAGGATATGAGACATTAAAAGTATTACGAATACTTGAAGAAGTGAATAAGTAAGAAGCTACAACGAAAACATCATCCTTCCACTTGAGGTTAGTGATATTTGACTTGAACTGTTTCATTCCCTAACGTATATTTCAAGTCGTTCATGTTGAAGAAAAAAAACGGTAAAGCATGAACACTCTAGATAAACATAGTATTAAGGAATATAATATGAAGTTTATTGCTTAACCATTAAACTTTGTAGATAAGACATCGACATAATCATTTAAATGCTATTGTGATTATGTATGGGTATGAGGTAAGGATTTCATCCTAGGAAACAATGTTTTACATGTGATTTAAGGAAGTAAGTTCATAAACTTGTTTATGAATCAAAAAGGAAATCGCCAGGCGTTATTGGGATTGTTATTCATTGCATATCTTGTGAACATCCAATATGTCTGATTTAGTATAACCACTCATGACTTGTTTGTGTTCTTGGTAAAACTATTCACAAAGGCCTGACTTATGTATTGGTATGACTTTTATTAGTGAAACCGATCTTAAGTAATCACCTGAGATGGTATGATCGAGTTTGTGATTGTGTAGGACCGAATCTGGGTAAAGGGGAACCAATCCTATGAAGAGGTGCAACACATCACAAAGGGGAATCGATCCTTGTATGAGGTGCAACAAGTTTGTAGCAGAAAGGGGAACCGATCCTATGGACATGTGCAACACATATAAGTTAGATACTATATATATGTGGGGAATCGATCCTAGTACCTAGTCAACCGAATTTTGGGAAGCTAGTGTGACTATGCATAGTATTCACATGGAGGTAGAACCGTTAAACCTATGATTTGTAATTGAGTGTTTCTTGATCAATCGCATAGTTCTTGAAAGTCAGATGAACCAATTTTAAACTTGTTTGGAAGTGTGGCAAATCGGTTTCAAGGTTGTAAGTATGAAAGAGGACTTACAAAGTAAGTATGTCGACACACTTTGAACACAGGCAGTAATGTTTATCTTTTATTGTTCAAAGTTATTCGTTAATAGCTACAGGAAGGAAATCCCATGATCGAAACATAAATAAGTTAAGAATCTTTTATTTAAGGTTTTTAATTTTATTTTAGGAAAATGAGAATTAGTAATGTGCATTTACTAGTTGAGGTTTTTCAAAGCAGTTTTCGGTCATTATTTTGGATGAGCATTTCCAGGAATTATGGAAACCGAATTCAGAATATATTGAATATCTTTGAGAATATTTTCGTTTTTGGAAATTCCTTGGTGTCCAAACTTCCTTGTTTATAAATACCTGAAGTTTTCATTTCTAGCAAACTAATCCTTCGTAACAGCAAATTTCCTCTGTTGTGTTGTTACTGGTGAAGCCGCCTATTCGGAGAGAAAATTAACCTAATTAGGCGAAATCTCTTACAGCCGCTCAGTTTAAAGTTTTCTTTGGGATTGAGAAGCTCTATTAGTACCCTTGGTAGGAAACTAGATAATTGCGGTTTATCTTGTGTTTTCGATTGATTTGATTGACTGACGGTGGTTGAACTTTGATTGCACCAGTTTGTTTATGCTTGAGAATATTCTCTTCTGATATAAGATTCACTCAAACTAGATCGAAGTTTCGACAGGGATCTTTAGATTGTTTTTAGTTCTAAAGACGATCTTGTGATAATCCATTGTTAACAGGACTTCGTTATGTGCGTGATTGATCACAAGAGATTCAAGTTATTGTGTGCAGGTGTTTATTGAAGATCTAAGACAAAGAATATATTGAAGATTTCTGACTTGGGGTTCATAATCTTTGGTGTGCACAATACTTGTTTCGGTATAAGAGGATCCAACTAAAATCTGTTTATCCTTGTGGTAGATTGGATTGATTAGTTGTGTAGATCGGCATCAATACAATTCTTTGTGATTAAAAGTATTGATTGCAATATCTTAACAATTACTTCGGTAGTTTAACATAAGATAGATCTAAGAACTCGATGAAGGAGTTTATTGAGATAAACGAAGAGCCTTTGCTTAAACTCATATCACTTGGTTGAAGAGAGTTGATACCAAACAGATTGTTGTTCCTTCTCACTTGGAAAATGAACCAAATGAATTGTTCCAAGTACGTGACTTATTCATAGGTCGGAGGCGTGGTAATACAGACGGAACTAGGTGAACTATAGGTTTAGTTTCTTGGTCTTAACTATACGAAGTTAGTTTAATTTTGTGTAGCGGCTTTGTTAGAGCATAGCTCGGTTGAATGATAGGTGTAGAAAACACCTAATTTACTATCTAGTAGTGACGCTTTCTTTGCTATTTTTCTTGTGAATTATGTACTTTACGTGTGTTTTTGAGTTATTAGGTATTCTGGAGTCGTTTGGAGCGAAAGAAGGAGAAAACATCCATTTTGAGCATAATGAGGAGATCGTCATTTTGGAGGCGGAACTGAGTCGAGCCAAGCCCATGATTGAAGACAACCAGTGCAGCTTAGTCTAGAGAAGCAAGGGGCAGACCTCGGTGGCCCCTATCTAACGAGTGGGTTTCTAGATTGGTTGACCCTTATCTATCTCACTAGGATGGCTATATCAACTAGCCTTATTTCTACACCCGTTTTGTAAGAGAGGAAATTGTTTTTCTCCTCTTCATTACAATCCACCTCAATTTCAGAGAACTGAGTCAAGTCATGGCGGCTGGCAGAGGAAATGAAGATCGGGAGTTAAACCTGTTTTGAGATGAAATTGATGAGAGGAAGAAGATGGTGATTCTGTTAACAGAGAGATGACTAGAAATCACAATGAAATTCAGAGAAAGGAGATAATGAAATTGTCATTGATTCACCTTCAGGTTAGGGTTTTCTATATTTGATTTGAGTAGAGAAATTAAGAGCTTGGGTTTGTTTTATTGTGTAAATTGAATCTGCTGTGATGGTTTGATGACCCGATTTGAAGAATTGAATCTAGGAGTTAAATCTGTTATGAGTTTATAGCTCGACAGATAAATTAGAAGATTGGGTTTATGTTGTTCTTCATGGAGCAATGAATGGGTATTTCTGGTGGTTTAGGAAATGAAGAAGGGTATGAATGAATGAGAAGAATTGGAGTATGTTACCGTTGAGGTGACTTGCAATCAGACTTGGGCTTGAGAAGGAGTCTGTTGGTGATTTGTTAAGGATGGGTTTTGATTTGAGATAAAGATGTTAAATGTAATTGAACCGAACCGAGAATGGTACAGATGATGGTTCTGGTATTGTCTGCTTATGATGCTGTTAAACTATTAGAATGAGATGCAGTATTTGGGGTCTGTTGTTGCAATTGAGAGATTGGTGGAGTGTGTTGGAGTTGTGCAGGTAGGACAAGAAGATTTTGATGCTGGTTCAATTTTGAGTTTGTGCTGCGATTGGGTTGTCACTGCTGAGTGAAGCACTATGATGGTGTTGTTCCAATTTGGACTGAATTGTGCAGGGCTATGTGATACCTGAGATTGCAGTTGAGCTAAGCTGTTTCCAACGAGAAATGAAGATGAACAACGGAGATTTGCGGGTCTGAGACATGAAAGAACCTGGTGGTACGAGTTGGTTCTCGAAATCAGTTGAGAATGGTGGCTAAAATGGAGCTACATTGCAGTATTACTGAGAGGAGTCGATGCCGCAACGAGCAACGGATATTTTTGCAGGCCTGAGATGCGGTTAAACTGAAAGATGAACTGGAGCTGGTTGGAATTGATGCTGCAATGGAATGGCAACTGAATGTGAGGTTGTATGTGGTAGTGAAACCGTGCAATCTTTGAGAGGAACTGAAATGTTGCGTCTTGTCCGGTGAATTACAGTCTTTGGCGCCATAGAGAACAACTCGGAAGAAATTGCTGGTGATGCTAGAACCGCGCGGTGCAACGAAGGGCAACGATAAGCTTATTCAAGGAAGAAATTGAGATTGCAAGGGAATCTGGTTTATGCAGTAGAAGATGTAGCAGGTCTGGAGTTGATATAGTGGTCGAGTTTGAAGGCTGAGATGGTGTTTCTAAATGAAGTTACAATTTCATGGAGCTGAGAAGTTGGGTCTATTGGCGGCTCTTGGTTGAAATAAGTCGTAATGAGTTTGTGTTGAAAAGTCGAACTGGCAAAGTGATGTCTAAATGGTTTGAAGTCTGCAGGATATGACTGGATGTGCACTCATTGATTGCGAGAGAGGTATGGCCTCGAGGTAGTGAGAAGTGGTTGTTGCGGGTGGCAGTAGCAAAGGGGCATATGTGGCCTGAGGTGATATTGCAGCTGGTGTTGGTTAATTAACCGGGTGTTGTCTTGGCTGGGGTTTGCAAAGGACTGGCTAGAGTTGTGCAGCTCCAGTTGAGAAGCTTACAGGGCATTGCAGAGTTATTGTTGCTGAGATCGAAACAGGCAAGTTGAGATGATTCAATTTATGCTGTTCAGGGGAAGAATGAGATTGAAATGGCAGGAATGGCTCGAATGTTGGAATTGCAGCCGCAATGGATGATGATTGCAGGTGTACTCAGATTGAAGTTGTCGAGATGAATTGGTCCTGGATGCTGTATGTTGATTGCACAGAGAATGAGGTGAACTGAGCTGCAGTTAGGGTATTGTGGCCTGAAATGAATGGGTTTGCGATTGGCAGAAGAACTATGGTTCTACAGCTGGTATTGATGTTGAGTACAAGGGATTGGCTGAGATGGCAGTGGCAAATGGAACTTGCTGGTGCTGTTGTGCAGGCATGAACTGAAGTGCGTATTGGTGGTTTGGTTTGCTGTGGTTGGGAGACTGGTGAAGAAGAATTGGCCTGAAATGAGATGGGATGTGTAGAAATTCCAGGTGCAGCTTTGTTGATGCTGCAATGCAAAGATATGGAGCTGTCATGTGAGAATGGATGAATGTTAGGCTTAGATAAAGAATGGAAGATTGCAAAGAGTTGCAGGGCCATCTTGGCGCATCACCATTTGGCTTTGTGTTAAATTTGGCTTGGAAACTCAGCCCAGCTAGTTCTAACCCACTGACTTGGTGTGACTCGGTTGACTTACCAAGTTGACCCGAGTCGACTCGGTGCTTACCAAGTTGACCCGAGTCGACTCGGTGCTTGACCGAGTTGACCCGCCGAGCTGACGAGTTGACCCGTTGACCGGTGACCGGGCGGACTTTGCCGGTCACCTGAGATGTTTCCCGGCGACCTTTCCGGCCAAGTTCCGGCCACAATACCAGATTTCCGACGACCACTTTTGGGACATATTTTCTACATGGGTTTTTCTCTCTTATGGGCTTGGTGGATTTTCATCTAATGGACTTTGAAGACTAGACCTAATTTTAGAAGTTGGAGAAAAGCTATAAAGGGAAGGTCTTCTACAACTTATTATATATCTTATTCTTGGAATTTTGGAGAGCCGTTTTGTTTACGCTTCTAGGGTTTGCTTTTGTTCTTCTTCTTCATTATTTTATTATTGAATATTGATTATGATGAACTCCATAGCTATGAGTAGCTAATCATCTTATTGGTGAAGGGATAAAAATTGATTTCTCAACATGTTTTTGAATCTATGAATTAGTTTTGTCTCAATATTTTATTGTTTGTAATTCACAATTAATAGTGTTATAAGATTTGAATACATGTTAGGTTGAGTCCGGAATCAATCCGATTTGCATTCATCTCTAGAGCTATATTAGGGTTTTCAATACGAAAAAGTTGTTTATCCTGATTCTAAGTAGCATAATTGTGGGTAGTGCTTGTAGTGATATATCCCACTAATCACAAGTGAATCATAACTTTTGTTAAAACGTTTAGTGCTTTTACACATTCGTTTGCATTGATTAGCCTTATTCCGTAGAACTTATTGCTTTTAGGGAGTTAAATCTAATTGTGCTTTTACACTTTAGGTTGCTTTCTAGGAAGAATTAACATATGCATCTTTTAATGTGGTTGTGATGAAATCAGGGAATTAGCGCGTTATTCTTGCGATCAAGGTATCCTAGGACTATTAGTAAAATAAGAGATTAAAATACCAATTCTAATCATTGATGAAAATACACGTTTGTGAATGATACTATCCCGTGACCAATATCTTCTCCTTATTGATTATTCCAACTATTTGCTTTGCTCTATTTTGTTTTTACTTAGTATTTCACTAAAACAACAAACATCCCCCCTTGGTTACTTTAGAAACTGAAATTTTATAACAACGAAAGCCTCTTTGTGGATACGAACTCTTTCTTATCGCATACTATATTTATATCTAGTTGATTGAGAAAGTGAAATTATATTTGACGGATTGACACACGATCAAATTTTGGCGCCGCTGCCGGGGAGGCATACGGCTTGTTATTAAGTTTTTAGTTTCTTTTACAATTTCTGCTTTTATCTTTGCTTTTTCGGTTCTTGTCTTGTTTCTCACTTGTTTTGGAGAATTGTTTGCAGGTACCTAATCTCTGGATTCTAAGGATTGAAATTATCCAAGGTGCGGGATAGCTACTCGACGCGGCACAATTCTCCAACGAAGTCAAGACACAACGGACGAGCACGAGTTGGAAGTAGGAGAAGAGATTTTCCAACAACAAGAAGAAGGAAAAGAGGTTCCATTCGTAGAGGAACCACACGTGGAAGAAGAAGAAGCAATGGGTGATGCAAATCGTTCACTCAAGGACTTAGCTTCTCATAGGCTTGATATACAACATGGGTGTATTCAAACGAACTCTACTTTTGAGATAAAGCCGGGGTTGCTTAGAGAATTACCAAAGTTCCATGGCATGGTGAATGAAGATCCAAACAAACATCTTATGGACTTTCACACCATTGTCACGGCTATAAGCTTCCGGGATGTTGAGGCGGATGGTGCAATGTTGAAAGTTTTCCGTTTCTCTTTGATGGATAGTGCTAAGGATTGGTTGTTCTATTTACCTTCCGGAAGTGTCACTACATGGAATGGGCTGAAGAAACTCTTTTTGGAGAGATATTTTCCTGCATCAAAGGCTACTCAAATTCGGAAAGAAATTTGTGCGATGAAGCAAAATGTGGGAGAATCCTTATATGACTGTTGGGAACGATACAAGAGATTGGTGGCAAGCTGCCCTCACCACCAATTCAGTGATGCTATGATCATCCAATATTTCTATGAAGGACTCCAATCAAGTGATAGGAATCTTATTGATGTTGCGGGTGGTGGTGCACTAGTGAACAAGACGGTGGCACAAGCTAGAGAATTGATTGAAAACATGGCGAAACTCACAACAATTTCGAGTCGTGGTTCGGATGTGATTCTAAGAAGGGTGAATGAAGTGAGCGAGGTGGAGGAACTTCGTCAACAAATGGGTAACATGTCCGCAATGATGCAACAAGTTGCAGCCGCGGTTATACCAAGTTCTCCTCAATGTTATGAAGATGAGCAAGCTAATGCGATCTTTCCAAATCAACAAAGACGGTATGATCCCTACTCTAACACTTACAATCCGGGATGGAGAGATCACCCCAATTTTAGCTATGCCAACAAGCAAGGAGCGGTTCAACAACCTACCTTCAACTCTTCAAGTGGATTTCAACCTCAACAACAACAATTCCAGCCGAGACAACAATTTCGAAGAACCTCAAGCACAACAATCAATGCAAAATCAAGGTTCCGATATTGACTCAAAGCTTCAAACCATGATGCAAGGCATTTCTACCATGTTCAAAGAGAGTCAACAAGAAACTAAGAGTGCTATCAAGGAGTTGCAAACACAAATGGGCTCCATGGCTATTGAGTTGAACCAATTGAAGGCACAAAATAGTGGGAAACTCCCTTATCAACCTATTAACCCAAAGGAGGGTGTCAATGCTATTACGTTGAGAAGTGGTACACAACTTGTGCAACCCGAAATTACTGATTCGGGCAAGGTGGACACACCAAAGGAACCTGTTTTGGAGGAGAAGAATGAGGATTCTCCACAAACTTCTGAGGTACCTATTCCTAACTTTAAAACTCCGGTTTCTACTTATGTTCCTCCTCTACCTTTTCCTTGCAGATTTGCAAGTTCTAAGAAGGCGGAACTAGAAAAGGAGATTTTAGACGTTCTTAAAAAGATCCATGTGAACATACCACTCATTGATGCTATCAAGCAAGTTCCAAAGTATGCAAAGGTGTTAAAGGACTTGTGTACCAACAAACAAAGGCTCAAAGGTAATGAAGTGCTTAGTGTGGGGGAGAATGCTTCGGCAATCTTACAACACAAACTCCCACTTAAGTGCAAGGATCCCGGTAGTTTTGACATTCCCGTCACAATTGGTAACACAACTTTTAACAAAGCTATGTTGGATTTAGGCGCATCCGTTAATGTCCTGCGTCAATGTATAATTCACTTGATCTTGGTCCTCTTAAAAAGGCTGAAATTGTATTGCAATTAGCCGATCGCTCTAATGTCTACCCAATGGGTATTGTTGAGGATGTTCTTGTGCAGGTTAATCAACTTGTATTTCCAGCGGACTTTTGTGTGTTAGAGATGGATGAAGGTTCTCCGGACTCGTCTCTTCCATTGCTACTTGGGTGTCCCTTCATGAAAACGGCGAAAACCATAATTGATGTGGATAAGGGAACGCTAACCATGGAGTTTGATGGAGAAACAATACGTTTCAACATTTTCGAGACGATGATATATCCTAGCGATGTCCACTCTTGTTTCTCCATTGATGTTATGGATTCATTGGCACAACAAATGTTTGAATTAAACGGTGATGATGCTTTGGAAACCATGTTAACTACATCCATGGATAATGGTGTAGAGTGTGGTAATGAAGTCAAGGAAGCCCTTGGTGATCTTAATTCACTACAAGGATGCCCGGAAACTCATAATATCTCTTTTATTTCTTTACCATGCAGTGATGAAAAGCTTGTACCTTCAATTGTTAAATCTCTAAAGTTAGAATTGAAACCTCTTCCCGACCACCTTAAGTACTTGTACTTGGGTGATAATGAAGAGTTACCTGTGATTGTTTCTAATAAGCTTAATGATTTACAGGAGCAAAAACTTCTAAGGGTGCTAAGGAAGTACAAGACGGCCATAGGATGGACAATCGCCGATATCAAGGGTATAAGCCCCGCCGTTTGTATGCACAAAATTCGTTTGGAGGATGATGCAAAGCCTACAAAGGGAAGCGCAACGTCGTTTGAATCCTCCCATGATGGAAGTTGTGAAAAAGGAGATACTCAAGCTTTTGGAAGTGGGTGTTATCTAACCCATATCCGATAGCAAGTGGGTGAGCCCGGTACAAGTAGTACCAAAGAAATCAGGTGTGACAGTGGTGGAGAATGATAAGAACGAACTTGTCCCAACTCATGTGCAAACCGGTTGGAGGGTTTGTATTGATTACATCAAATTGAATGCCACCACTAGAAAATATCACTTTCCATTACCTTTTATTGATCAAATGCTTGAACGTTTAGCTGGACACTCTTATTATTGCTTTCTTGATGGCTATTGAGTTATAATCGGTTGTGATAGCGTCGGAGGACCAAGAGAAAACCACTTTCACTTGTCCTTTCGGTACTTTTGCTTATAGAAGGATGCCTTTTGGCTTATGCAATGCTCCAGCTACTTTTCAAAGGTGTATGGTAAGTATCTTTTCGGAATATGTTGAAAACATAATTGAAGTGTTCATGGATGACTTTAGTGTCTTTGGTGATTCTTTTGACCTTTGCTTGAACAATTTGTCTCTAATCCTTGAACGATGTGTTGAAACAAATCTTGTGCTAAATTGGGAGAAGTGCCATTTCATGGTAACTCATGGCATAGTTTTAGGCCATATAATATCTTTTAAAGGCTTGGAAGTTGATAAATCTAAGATGGACCTTATTCGTGCTCTAACCCCTCCCACTACGGTGAGGGAGATACGCTCTTTTCTTGGTCATGCAGGTTTTTATCGTAGATTCATCAAGGACTTTTCCAAGATAGCATCACCACTTTGTAACTTATTGCAAAAAGATGTGGTTTTTAACTTTGATGAGAAATGTATGGCGACATTCGATCGTTTGAAAGAACTTTGATTTCAGCCCTATCATTAAACCACCAATCAATTGGAGTAAGCCGTTTGAACTCATGTGTGATGCAAGTGACTATGCGGTTGGTGCGGTGCTTGGGCAACGTGTGGGGAAGCTTCCTCATGCTATCTATTATGCTTCTAGAACGTTAAATGAGGCCCAACAAAACTACACAACCACATAGTCACTGAAAAAGAGTTATTAGCCATTGTTTTTGCTTTAGAAAAGTTACGCTCTTATCTAATTGGTACAAAAGTTGTTGTCTTTTCTGATCATGCAGCACTTAGATATTTGCTTACAAAGAAAGAGGCGAAACCGAGGCTCATACGATGGATATTACTCTTGCAAGAGTTTGATATTGAAATCAAAGACAAGAAAGGGATTGAGAACACCGTTGCGGATCACTTGAGCCGACTTTCTTTGTGGACAAGGAGACTATCCCATTGCGTGAAAGTTTCCCGGATGAGCAACTATTCTCAATTTCCTTTGGAGAACCATGGTATACCGATATTGTTAATTACTTAGTTTCTAAACAAATCCCAAAGAACTTGTCTCGTGCTGAGAGGGACAAACTTAAGCGGTTAGGGAACCAATACATATGGGATGATCCATACTTATGGAAACATGGTAGTGACCAAGTAATACGAAGGTGCGTTCCTGAATCGAATTTAACTCTATCTTGTCTTTTTGTCACTCTTATGCTTGCGGAGGACATTTTGGGAGTAAGAGAACCGTGCACAAGGTACTTGAAAGTGGTTTTTATTGGCCAACTTTGTTTAAGGATGCACATATATTTTGTACAACTTGTGATAGGTGCCAAAGAACCGGCAATTTAGGTGCCCGAAATCAAATGCCACAAACTTTTATTCAATTTATTGAAGTTTTTGATGTATAGGGTATTGATTTTATGGGGCCTTTTGTCAACTCCCATGGGAATTTTTATATCTTACTTGCGGTTGATTATGTCTCGAAATGGGTGGAAGCTAAAGCCACCCTAACTAATGATTCTAAAGTGGTTTGATTTTTGTGCAAGCTCATATTTTTGCAAGGTTTGGAATTCCAAGAGCCATAATTAGCGATGGGGTTCTCACTTCAAAAACAGGATTTTACAAAGCTTGTTGACGAAGTACAATGTGTCGCACAAGATTGCAACACCTTATCATCCCCAAACCAATGGACAAGCCGAGGTGTCTAACCTAGGAGGTGAAATCCATTCTAGAAAAGACAATGAACCCAACAAGGAAAGATTGGAGCATGCGACTTAATGATGCTTTGTGGGCGTATAGAACCGCATATAAAACACCTATTGGGATGTCTCCCTTTAGGCTTGTTTATGGTAAACCATGTCATTTACCCGTGGAAATTGAGCATAAGGCGTTTTGGGCTATTAAACAATGCAACATGGAAATGGATGGGGCTGGAAAGCAAAGGAAGTTACAACTGTAAGAGCTAGAGGAGCTTCGCAATGATGCATTTGAAAGCTCGCGCATTTACAAGGAAAGACGAAAGCATTTCATGATAACATGATTTCTAGGAAACAATTTTGCATTGGGCGGAAAGTGCTTTTGTTTAATTCTCGCTTGCAAATATTTCCGGGTAAATTAAGGTCACTATGGATCGGACCTTTTATTGTTACTAATGTGTTTTCTCATGGTGCAGTGGAAATTCGTAGCATAGCTACAGGGAAAGAACTTAAAGTTAATGGGCACCGATTGAAACCATATTATAAGAATTTCACTTCCGAAGTGGTGGAAGGAGTTAACTTTGTGGATGTGCTCCCTCTGGAGGAGTCATAGAAAGCAAGGAGATAGTCGGGCTGACGACTTTAAACCAAGCGCTAATTGGGAGGCAACCCAAAGGATGAGTATTTCTTGTCTTGTATTTATTTCTTTTCTTGTTTTTAGTTTTTCTTGTTTTGTTTTTACTTTATTTTTTTCTGATTTCTTGTTAGGATTTCCCACCTTGACTTACTTTGGACGATTCAATTTACATTGAGGACAATGTAAAGTTTAAGTGTGGGGGAGTGGTTTATGTTGTAAATTTTGCAATTTTTCAATTTTTTTGTATTTTTCAACTTTTTTGTGAAATAGTGAATAAGAAAAATCCAACTTGTAGTTAGTTTAGAGTCACATAGTATACATGTCGCTAAGATTACATCGAGAATCTCACACTAGTGACTGAACTTAGAGATGACAGAGAACATGATCGGGTTTCTTAATTGTATGAGAGTTAAAGTTGGATTTAACCATGCCAGTGGCAAATAAGGTGCAGACTGAATTCGGTATTAGAGTAGTGATCCCCTATAGTGGAGACTACCCTTGTTACATAATGTGAGCACCGACCTTCAATTCTTTGTACTGTCTAAATTGTGCTTTTAGAGTGTGTGTCACCGTACGTAAATTCCGGGCAGAATGGTGATCTGTCAACTTCCCACCATAGAAGCACTATTTTGATCTCTTGAGTGCTATTTTTATCAACCATGTTGGTGACATCGAATTGCTAACTTACATACCACTTGTGATCTTGTTCGAGTTAGCACCATCCACCTTATCTCTCTCTACACCAACAGATCCATAGAAACACCATCATCATCAACAAGAGGAGCATCACAAATTTGAAGGAAAGTTGAACACGTTCGAGGTTTACAAGCAACAGTACAGAAATGAGCAGATTTCAGATTCAAGTATAGCAACAAAACAAGGGGCAGAATTTTTATAAGTTGAAGACTATAGTACAAGAGCGGAAATTATCAAGGGTGAGAGTTCGAGAAGTTTAAGATATCAAGACATATAAGTTGTGAAGAATCAAGCGGTAAAGTACTTACACCATGGCCTTTGTACTTAAGTTTTTATTTTTGTATTTTACTTTCTCTTGTCTTGGAAAAAAAAATAAAATAAATAAATTTGGGTTTGTATAGTTTGTTTTTGGTTTTGTATTCTTTCAATAAAGTCATTGGAAAGAAGGAATATCTATAATGAAGTTTCAAGCGACAAGGAATTAGAGGAAAGAATCATATTGTCAAGATTCTCGCGAAGTTCAAGAGTTATCATCGAGAGTTGAAGACCGAAGACAAAGATGAAGACACCGATAGAAGACCAAGACGTTTCTATGGATCTTTGAGAGTGGTGCTAGCTGCACGCCGAACGGATACTTACGTAAGTAAGCATATTCCCACCTTCGTTAAATGGTTGATTTCCTTTCGAAGAGATCGTCGGAAAAATGGGTTTTCAAAAATGATAAAAGATGTGGGTTTTCAAAATATTTCGGAGGGTTATGCCTTCCTACCATTCAACGTGTCGCAGATTCTCTCTTCATTCCTACCCGGGACACATGTGTGACCCATAAAAAAGTGTTTATTATTGAGAGCAATATCATAAAACCCTTTCTTGTGAGGCGAGTCGAGACTTTTGATCACTCCGAACCCGAATTTTAGTCGAGAAGGGATGGTTATCTCTCTCTCAACTTTTAAGAATGAGATTGTGTTCATTTATGTGTCTAACTTCTTGTGACTAGTGTGCAGAATCTCTATGTCTTCTTAGCGCGTTGGATGCTATCATTACGGAGAACTAGTAAGTTGGAAAAAATAGGTTTTGTGGGTAAATCTCTAGTAAACCCTCACGAGACTATAACTCGTCTACTAGGGACACCTAGGGGTTTAAAGGCTTGTTATTTATGCTAAAAGTGACCGTAGCCTCGACGACACGGAGTTGTTGTATTTTATTGTTTTGTTTGATTTGCTCGAGGACTAGCAAAGTATAAGTGTGGGGGAATCTGATAGGTGTAGAAAACACCTAATTTACTATCTAGTAGTTACGCTTTCTTTGCTATTTTTCTTGTGAATTATGTACTTTACGTGTGTTTTTGAGTTATTAGGTACTCTGGAGTCGTTTGGAGCGAAAGAAGGAGAAAACATCCATTTTGAGCATAATGAGAAGATCGTCATTTTGGAGGCGGAACTGAGTCGAGCCAAGCCCATGATTGAAGACAACCAGTGCAGCTTAGTCTAGAGAAGCAAGGGGTAGACCTCGGTGGCCCCTATCTAACGAGTGGGTTTCTAGATTGGTTGACCCTTATCTATCTCACTAGGATGGCTATATCAACTAGCCTTATTTCTACACCCATTTTGTAAGAGAGGAAATTGTTTTTCTCCTCTTCATTACAATACACCTCAATTTCAAAGAACTGAGTCAAGTCATGGCGGCTGGCAGAGGAAATGAAGATCGGGAGTTAAACCTGTTTTGAGATGAAATTGATGAGAGGAAGAAGATGGTGATTCTGTTAACACCGAGAGACAGATCGAGAAATCACAGTAAATTCAGAGAAAGGAGATAATGAAATTGTCATTGATTCACCTTCAGGTTAGGGTTTTTCTATATTTGATTTGAGTAGAGAAATTAAGAGCTTGGGTTTGTTTTATTGTGTAAATTGAATCTGCTGTGATGGTTTGATGACCCGATTTGAAGAATTGAATCTAGGAGTTAAATCTGTTATGAGTTTGTAGCTCGACAGATAAATTAGAAGATTGGGTTTATGTTGTTCTTCATGGAGCAATGAATGGGTATTTCTGGTGGTTTAGGAAATGAAGAAGGGTATGAATGAATGAGAAGAATTGGAGTATGTTACCAGATTGAGGATGACTTGCAATCTGTGACTTGGGCTTGAGAAGGAGCTGTTGGTGATTTGTTAAGGATGGGTTTTGATTTGAGATAAAGATGCTACAAATCAACCGAGAGAATGGGGATGATGATGGTTCCGGTATTGTCTGCTTCGATCTTGTTAAACTATTGGAATGAGATGCGTGTTGGGGTCTGTTGTTGCAATTAAGAGATTGGTGGAGTGTGTTGAGCCGGGTAGGACAAGAAGATTGTGATCTTTGGTTCAATTTTGAGTTTGTCTTTGCCCCGATTGGGTTGTCACTGAAAGTGAAGCACTATGATGGTGTTGTTCCAATTTGACTGAATTGTGCAGGGGCTATGTGATACCTGAGGTTTGCAGTTGATCTAAGTCTGTTTCAACGAGAAATGAAGATGAACAACGGAGATTTGCGGTCCGAGACATGAAAGAACACGGTGGTAAGAGTTGGTTCTCGAAATCGTTGAGAATGGTGGCTAAAATGGAGCTACATTGCAGTATTACTGAGAGGAGTCGATGCCGCAACGAGCAACGGATATTTTTGCAGGCCTGAGATGCGGTTAAACTGAAAGATGAACTGGAGCTGGTTGGAATTGATGCTGCAATGGAATGGCAACTGAATGTGGTGTTGTATGTGGTAGTGAAACTGGTGCAATGCTGAGAGGAACTGAAATGTTGCGTCTTGTGCTGGTGAATTACAGGTGCTGGCGCCATAGAGAACAACTCAGGAAGAAATTGCTGGTGATGCTAGAACTGGCAGGGTGCAACGATGGGCAACGATAAGCTTATTCAAGGAAGCAATTGAGATTGCAAGGGAATCTGGTTT
Source organism: Papaver armeniacum (assembly GCA_023531295.1). Classification (NCBI taxonomy): domain Eukaryota; kingdom Viridiplantae; phylum Streptophyta; class Magnoliopsida; order Ranunculales; family Papaveraceae; genus Papaver; species Papaver armeniacum. Next base: position 177,167 of record JAJJWW010016485.1, on the reverse strand, counting down.
ATGCAGTAGAATATGTAGCAGGTCTGGAGTTGAGATAGTGGTCGAGTTTGAAGGCTGAGATGGTGTTTCTAAATGAAGTTACAATTTCATGGAGCTGTAGAAGTTGGGTCTATTGGCAGCTCTTGGTTGAAATAAGCTGTAATGAGTTTGTGTTGAAAAGCTGGAACTGGCAGTGATGGCTAAATGGTTTGAAGCTGCAGGATATGACTCTGGATATGCACTCATTGATTGCAGAGAGGTATGGCCTGAGGTAGTGAGAAGTGGTTGTTGCAGGTGGAAGTAGCAAGGGGCATATGTGGCCTGAGGTGATATTGCAGCTGGTGTTGGTTAATGAACTGGTGTTGTCTTTGAAGTGGGGTTTGCAAAGGATCAAGCTAGAGTTGTCTGACTCAGTTGAGAAGCTTACAGGGGCATTGCGAGTTATTGTTCTTTGAGATCGAAACAGGCAAGTTGAGATGATTCAATTTATGTTGTTCGGGGAAGAATGAGATTGAAATGGCGAGAATGGCTCGAATGTTGGAATTGCGGCCAATGGATGATGATTGCGGGTGTACTCATATTGAAGTTGTCGAGATGAATTGGTCCCTGGATCTTTGTATGTTGATTGCACGAGAGAATGAGGTGAACGAAAATCGCAGGTTAGGGTATTGTGGCTTTGAAATGAATGGGTTTGCGATTGGCAGAAGAACTATGGTTCTACAGCTGGTATTGATTTTGAGTACAAGGGATTGGCTGAGATGGCAAGGGCAAATGGAACTTGCTGGTGCTGTTGTGCAGGCATGAACTGAAGTGCGTATTGGTGGTTTGGTTTGCTGTGGTTGGGAGACTGGTGAAGAAGAATTGGCCTGAAATGAGATGAGATGTGTAGAAATTCCAGGTGCAGCTTTGTTGATGCTGCAATGCAAAGATATGGAGATGTCATGTGAGAATGGATGAATGTTAGGCTTAGATAAAGAATGGAAGATTGCAAAGAGTTGCAGGGCCATCTTGGCGCATCACAGCATTTGGCCTGTGCAAGAATTTGGCTTGGCAACTCAGCCCAGCTAGTTCTAACCCACTGACTTGGTGTGACTCGGTTGACTTACCAAGTTGACCCGAGTCGACTCGGTGCTTACCAAGTTGACCCGAGTCGACTCGGTGCTTGACCGAGTTGACCCGCCGAGCTGACGAGTTGACCCGTTGACCGGTGACCGGGCGGACTTTGCAGTCACCTGAGATGTTCCGGCGACCTTTAAAGCCAAGTTCGCCACAATACCAGATTTCCGGCGACCACTTTTGGGACATATTTTCTACATGGGTTTTTCTCTCTTATGGGCTTGGTGGATTTTCATCTAATGGACTTTGAAGACTAGACCTAATTTTAGAAGTTGGAGAAAAGCTATAAAGGGAAGGTCTTCTACAACTTATTATATATCTTATTCTTGGAATTTTGGAGAGCCGTTTTGTTTACGCTTCTTGGGTTTGCTTTTGTTCTTCTTCTTCATTATTTTATTATTGAATATTGATTATGATGAACTCCATAGCTATGAGTAGCTAAACATCTTATTGGTGAAGGGATAAAAGTTGATTTCTCAACATGTTTTTGAATCTATGAATTAGTTTTGTCTCAATATTTTATTGTTTGTGATTCACAATTAATAGTGTTATAAGATTTGAATACATGTTAGGTTGAGTCCGAATCAATCCGATTTGCATTCATCTCTAGAGCTATATTAGGGTTTTCAATACGAAAAAGTTGTTTATCCCTGATTCTAAGTAGCATAATTGTGGGTAGTGCTTGTAGTGATATATCCCACTAATCACAAGTGAATCATAACTTTTGTTAAAACGTTTAGTGCTTTTACACATTCGTTTGCATTGATTAGCCTTATTCCGTAGAACTTATTGCTTTTAGGGAGTTAAATCTAATTGTGCTTTTACACTTTAGGTTGCTTTCAAGGAAGAATTAACATATGCATCTTTTAATGTGGTTGTGATGAAATCAGGGAATTAGCGCGTTATTCTTGCGATCAAGATATCCTAGGACTATTAGTAAAATAAGAGATTAAAATACCAATTCTAATCATTGATGAAAATACACGTTTGTGAATGATACTATCCCGTGACCAATATCTTCTCCTTATTGATTATTCCAACTATTTGCTTTGCTCTATTTTGTTTTTACTTAGTATTTCACTAAAACAACAAACATCCCCCCTTGGTTACTTTAGAAACTGAAATTTTATAACAACGAAAGCCTCTCTGTGGATACGAACTCTTTCTTATCGCATACTATATTTATATCTAGTTGATTGAGAAAGTGAAATTATATTTGACGGATTGACACACGATCATTTAACCCACCAAGCGTTGGTATGTCCAGTTTGGTTGTCATATTTTAGTGAATCAAAACTCATGTTAAGAGTCGCTTGATTATGTACTAGAGTCAACTTCGTATAGGTTAGCTTGAAAGTATTAATTAGGATAATGAGGCTTTACAAGTATTGCGAAGACTTGAAGATGTGAAGAAGCAAGGATCTACAACGACAACAATCATCCTTCCACTTGAGGTTAGTGATATTTGACTTGAACTGTTTCATTCCCTAACGTATCTTTCAAGTCGTGCATATTGAAAACAAAACTGCGAAGCATATTTGAACTTTAGATAGACATAGTATTAAGGAATACAATACGATGTTTATTGCTTAACCATTAAACTTTGTAGATAAGATATCGCCATGATCATTTGAATGCTATTGTGATTATGTATGGGTATGAGGTGAGGATTTCATCCTAGGGAACAATGTTTTTCATGTGTTTTAAGGAAGTAAGTTCATAAACTTGTTTGTGAATCGAAAAGGAAATCGTCAGGCGTTATTGGGATTGTTATTCATTGCATATCTTGTGAACATCCAATATGTGTGATTTAGTGTAACCATTCATGACTTGTTGTGTTCTTGGTAAAACTATTCACAAAGGCCTGACTTATGTATTGGTATGACTTTTATTAGTGAAACCGATCTTAAGTAATCACCTGAGATGGTATGATCGGGTTTGTGATTTTATGTATAACCAAATATGGGAAAGGGGAACCGATCCTAGTAAGAGGTGTAGTACATCACAAAGGGGAACCAATCCTTGTACGATGTGTAGCAAGGTTTATAGCAGAAAGGGGAACCGATCCTATGGACATGTGCAACACATATAAGTTAGATACCATATATATGTGGGGAACCGATCCTAGTACCTAGTCAAACCAAATTTTGGAAAGCTAGTGTGACTATGCACAATACTCACATGGAAGGTAGAACCGAAACTTGTTTTGGTAGAACCTTTAAACCCATGATTTGTGATTGAATGTTATTTGATCAATCGCATAGTTCTTGAAAGTCAGATGAACCAATTCTAAACTTGTTTGGAAGTGTGGCAAATCGGTTTCAAGGTTGTAAGTGTGAAAGAGAACTTACAAAGTTAAGATGTCGACATACTTTGAACACGTGCTATGAATGTTTATTATTTAATTGTTCAAAGTTATTCCTTAATAGCTAAGGGAAGAGAATCCCAGGATCGAAACATAAATAAGTTAAGAATCTTTTAATTAAGGTTATTAACTTCATTGTAGGAAAATAAGAATTAGTAACGTGCATTTACTAATTAGAGATTTTCTGAGAGATTTCGATCATTATTTTTGGACAGAGCATTTACAGGAATTATGGAAACCGAATTTGTGCTTTAATGAATATCTTGAGAATATTTTCGATTTTGGAAATTCCTTGGTGTCCAAACTTCTTTGTCTATAAATACTTGAAGTTTGCCTTTCTTGCAAACTAATCCTTCGTAATAGCAAACTACCTCTTGTTGTGCTGCTACTGGTGAAGCTGCCTATTTTGAGAGGAGAGTAACCTAATTAGTCGAAATCTCTTACGGCCGCTCAGTTTAAAGTCTTCTTTGGGATTGAGAAGCTCTATTAGTACCGTTGGTAGGAAACTAGATAATTGCGGTTTATCTTTTGTTTTCATTGATTTGATTGACTAAATGTGGTTGAACTTTGATTGCACCTAGTTTGTTTATGCTTGAGAATCTTCTCTTCTGATATAAGATTCACTCAAACTAGATCGAAGTTTCGACAGGGATCTTTAGATTGTTTTTAGTTCTAAAGACGATCTTGTGATAATCCATTGTTAATATACTCCGTTCTGTGCATGATTGATCACAAGAGATTCAAGTAATTGTGTGCAGGTGTTTATTGAAGATCTAAGAAGATTCGAAGACAAAGAAGATATTGAAGATTTCTGATTTGTGGGTTCATAATCTTTGGTGTGCACAATACTTGTTTCGGTAAAAGAGGATCCAATTAATAATCGGTTTATCCTTGTGATAGATTGGATTGATTAATTGAGTAGATCGGCATCAACACAATTCTTTGGATTAAGAGTGGTGTTGGCTTAATCTTAAACGATTACTTCGGTAATTGAACATAAGATCGATCTAAGGACCTGACGAAGGAGTTTATGTTAAGATAAACAGAAGAGCCTTTGTCCGACTCATATCACTTGGTTGAATAGAGTTGATACCAAACAGATTTGTTGTTCATCTACTGTTTGGAATACGAGCCAAAGGAATTGTTCCAAGTACGTGACTTAGGTCGGAGGCGTGGGAATACAGACGGAACTAGGTGAACTATAGGTTTAGTTGCTTGGTTTCAACTATACGAAGTTAGGTGTAATTTTGTGTAGCGGCTTATGCATTTGCGGTTTCCTCGTTAACAAAATCTTGCTGTGTCATTTACTTTATATTTTCGCATTATAATTGTTTTATTATAATTAAAGTAAATCACACAAACGTTAATTCCTATTTAATTGATAAGTGAATCCTATTGTGTTTGGTTAAGTCCGAACCTTTTTATCAAGTAACATACTTCGTTGTTGTATTGTCTCGATCTCGTATCCATAGACGATCACACGAAGTGTGAACTTATTAGTTGTATTGTCTCGACTCAGTCCATAGACAATCACTTTCGGAGAAAGGACATATAGGTAGGAAAAGTTTTAGCTTGAGGTATATTTGGGTACCCTCGCCTTTTCAGGCTTAATCCTGAGAGTATTCAATTCTGGACAAGGTACCGGGGTTTTTCTGCATTTGCGGTTTCCTCGTTAACAAAATCTTGTTGTGTCATTTACTTTATATTTCCGTATTATAATTGTTTTATTATAATTAAAGTAAATTACACAAACGTTAATTCATATTTACTTGATAAGTAATCCTATTATGTTTGGTTAAGTCCGAACCCTTTTATCAAGTAAACATACTTCGTTGTTGTATTGTCTCGATCTCGCATCCATAGACGATCACAAGAAGTGTGAACCGATTAGTTGTATTGTCTCGACTCTGTCCATAGACAATCACTTTCGGAGAAAGGACTTATAGGTAGGATAAGTTTTAGCTTGAGGTATATTTGGGTACCCTCGCCTTTTCAATTGGTATCAGAGTAGGAAAACACGAAAAGATCTAACAATCTGTGTTGCTGCAATCCAACCTATAAGAAATTGAATCTAATGGTCGATTCAGTTAACGTAATGGCAGGATGTGACTACTTTAAAAGATCGTGGTGGAAAACACGTATGAAGTATGTAATACTCTTATTCCTAAACATGTTAGGAATTATGCTTATGTATGTCTTGAGTGACTTACATAATCCTTTGGCTATCATAGGATTGTACATCATTATAGTGAGTAACAATGATACAATGGCCTATGAGACATGTCGTATCTTGAAAATGCATAAGATTCTGCTCAATATTTTTATGAACATCGGCTATTGTGTTCCGGCAAAATCAGTAATCTTAAATATATTTTGGATGGCCTACCAAAGTATACACATGTACATTTTCAGTTCAAGGACTGTCAATGTTTCGCTTTCCAGGATGCGGTTTTGGAAAATATGTGATCTTGTAAGGAATAAGTTTTCAGTTAATAATTCTATTAACAATGGTTTGCTTCATACACCTCACAACTGTTTTAATGAAGCAGGTGATCTTTTGAAACATCACTGGGTTTATGATTCTGATGATATTTTTATCAAATATCATATCTTGTTCAAATTTATCTCTGTATACTCTAGTAAATTCTTGAATAAATTTCAAGTGATATTGCCACTCTCTGGTAATAAAAGAGTAAACAGGTTTTTGTACAAAAACATGGAATCAATCTGAAACAAAGATCCAGACCAGAAAAACCGGTTTTCCAAAAGAAAGACCTGGATACAAAATCGGAATTGTTTTTCCACGAGTCGTTGTTCCCGATTTTGAGAGTATTACCTAAAACCAGTTATTTCCGGTTTTTGATATCAAGTCTTCCTATAAAAGATAATCTCTTGCTATGTGTTCATACAAATTGGGGAAGATTGGTCAAAACCGTTCATATTTTCGCAAGTATGAGAAAAAGGAAATCAAGAACCAAATCCGCTAATAATCGGATCAGAATTGAAGATATTAATCAGATTTCCTAACATTATTGATAACAAGCATGATTTCACTAGTTTTGTTGACAGCTCTTGTTTCAAGAAATACGAAATTCTCAAGAAAGTGAAATTTACCACTGAAAAGAAATTTGATTCAGATGTCAAAGATAAGGATTATGTGAAGATTGTTCAAGATCGAAACTGGGGAAAACTTTTTGATATTGAAAAATTTTCACCTGATATGGTAAGAGTTTTTTATGCAAATATTCATAATATTGATCATAAGAAACTTTCTTTTGTTACTTTTGTTGGTCAAGGAATCTACTATGTTGATCGTAAGACAATATCTAATGTTATTGATTACAATGAGGAATGTCGTCACTTGATTACTAGAGTTGAAGTTGAACACGATACCATCTCAACACATCTCACTGGAAGATCACCAGAATGGGAAAAAGGTAGATTGCCAACAAAAGATATACCCTTCCACCTACGGGTATTTGGTAAACTTGCTCTAGATACCCTATTTGCAAGTACAAGAGATAAGTCTGTTTGGGACAAAGATTTTGCAGAATTTGTTTACTTTCTGTTAAAAGGAGATCCTCAAATTGATATTTATGGGATTATTGTCAGTCAGATGATAAAAATCTCAGAGTCTATTGATTCCTCGGAAATAAAGTGGCTTATAGGTTTTCCCTGTATAATTACAGATATTTGCAAATTAATCTCAGATGATGAGATCGATGATATGAGAAGCATTACGGCAGTCTCTAATAAGACTATAGGTCAAATGATTGGAGGAAAATCCAGTAATAAAATGGGTGTTAAAAGAATTTCACCAAATTTCTTCAAAAAGTCTCTTTTTGTTCATCTTGAAAATCTTGGTAAACAACTTGATTGTTTTCAGAAACAGCTGGGCTTTGCTGCTCGAAAAGATACAAAAACTCTTAAAGGAATTCAAAAATTTGAATCAGAGTTTTGGGATCAAGAATTAAAAATTGAAGAAGAGCGACAAAAAGCACTTGATCCCAAGGAGTGTTCTTCCCAAATGATTAAGTTAAAAAGGAAAAATAGACAGTAGTTTTTTATTATTTCAACAAAGTCTATTATGAATAAAAACTATTATGAATAAAATTATTTGATTTATAATTTTTCTTGTGATGGTTTTTTGATTTACATATCTTGTGCTTGAATGATTTATTATTGCTATAGATGTTTATGGGATGTTTGATTTCGGTTTTATTACCTTGATATTCGATCTCATAATGTTGTGAACCCTTATGGTTTGGGTGACTTTTTGATTTAGCAGGATTAAGTTCTAGCCCATGTTGGTAGGCTTTATCAAAGGATCATGAGGGGTTCTGGTATAAACATATTGTGAAAAAGTCACAATATGTTGAATCGGTTTTGGTTAAGCATAAAAGCATATGTGTTTCGACGGTTTTCAACTTTTGTTTGCGATTGTTAAAACCGTTTTTCAACCTTTCTCTGGTAAAGGTTGGTTGTTGTTATTCTTTTGTTTTGCATAAGGATGACAACATAAGGATATTTCGATATCAATTCTCCCTGGAAGAAGATGCAAATATATTGGAGAAGCGGATGTGAAATTTGAGGTAACAATGTTGTTAGTTGATTGTTTTCCTGTTTAAGAAAATCTTGATTTTATTCCATATATATTTTTCTTTTGCTTAACAAAATTTTGGTACAATTGATGTTTTATTCCATGATGTGTGTATGGATGTGTGTGTGATTCAATTGTTTCCGGTTAAGAAAAACTATTGGTATCTTGCTTTTTTGTGTGGTATCAATTGTTTAGGCTTACAAAATTTCGGTGCAATTGCGGTGCTATAATGTCTATGTTGTTTCAATTGCTTTCGGTTGAGGTGAATAATTATGCAAGTTGATTTATTTGGTTTGTATGAATTGTTTATGGCTTAACGAAAAAAAAAAAAAGTTTACGGGATGAATTGTTTAGTCCAATTCGATTCCGGATAAGAGAAACTAAGTTTATCTTAGTTAGACTTATCAAAGTGGAGGTTTCGGTTATTCAAGTCTAATCGAATGCCTTAACAAGAAATACTAGATAACTAACCTAGTACTTGTCTTGTTTAAAAGTGAAAGGTCTAAGTTATATGGATAATTAGAACCTGATGAGAAAAATAGAGTTATCTTTATTTTGGTCTTATCGAACGGTTGGTTGTATTTGTACAATCGGTTTAGCAAAGGAACTAAGGTGCTTAGTTGATTTTTGGTTTGCTAAACTATTAGAGAAAATTGCTTTGGGCAATTGTTTCCTTGATAACATATCAAAACAAATTACTTTATAGTTTCAGTTTTGATATTGGTTATCGAAATGGTGTGTGGAACCCTCGTGCTTAACTCTATATGTTGCAAGTCTATTTTGAGATTTGTAAGATTCTTTTCGGTTTGTCCTTTATTTTTCGTTTCTTTGTCATTTTGTGACAAAAAGGGGGAGAAATATATGGAGTAAACAAGTGATACTGGCATTGATTTTATATTGATTGGTATCACTAAAGGAAAAGAACATTGGTGCTTAAACGTTTATCTAACGAAAGAGTGAAAGCATAGACTAAGGGGGAGTAACATATCATTACAAAGGAATAACAAAGACGTGCGGATTGATGAAATATAACTATCTTACCTTTAGGGGGAGTAATATTCTTTGTTATTATAATGTCAACAACGACATTTAAGGATTGAATGTATACAGGTTATTGTGCTGTTGAATTCGGGAATCAAGCGTATGTGTAATGAATTCTTGTAATTTGTTTATCCATATGATTGTAAGAGTTTTCTCACTAAAATTGACAAAGGGGGAGATTGTTAGAGCATAGCTCAGTTGAACCCACCAAGCGTTGGTATGTCAAGTTTGGTTGTCATATTTTAGTAAATCCAAACTCATTTTAAGAGTCGCTTGATTATGTACTAGAGTCAACTTCGTATAGGTTAGCTTGAAAGTATTAGGATATAATACATTACAAGTATTACGAAGACTTGAAGAAGTGAAGAAGTATTAAGCTACAACGATAACATCATCCTTCCACTTGAGGTTAGTGATATTTGACTTGAACTATTTCATTCCGTAACGTATCTTTCAAGTCGTGTATATTGAAAACAAAACTGCAAAGCATGAACACTCTAGATAGACATAGTATTAAGGAATACAATATGAAGTTTATTGCTTAACCATTAAACTTTACAGATAAGACATCGACATAATCGTTTAAATGCTATTGTGATTATGTATGGGTATGAGGTAAGGATTTCATCCTAGGAAACAATGTTTTACATGTGTTTTAAGGAAGTAACTTCATAAACTTGTTTATGAATCGAAAAGGAAATCGCCATGCGTTATTGGGATTGTTATTCATTGCATATCTTGTGAACATCCAATATGTGTCATTTAGTATAACCGCTCACGACTTGTTTGTGTTCTTGGTAAATTATTCACAAAGGCCTGACTTATGTATTCGTATGACTTTATTAGTGAAACTGATCTTAAGTAATCACCTGAGATGGTATGATCGAGTTTGTGATTGTGTAGGACCGAATCTGGGTAAAGGGGAATTGATCCCATGAAGAGGTGCAACACATCACAAAGGGGAATCGATCCTTGTATGAGGTGCAACAAGTTTGTAGCAGAAAGGGGAACCGATCCTATGGACATGTGCAACACGTTTTTAGGCAAAGGGGAACCGATCCTATGGACATGTGCAACACATATAAGTTAGATACCATATATATGTGGGGAACCGATCCTAGTACCTAGTGAACAGAATTTCGGGAAGCTAGTGTGATTATGCACAGTACTCACATGGAGGTAGAACCAAAACTTGGTTTGGTAGAACCGTTAAACCCATGATTTGTGATTTAGTGTTTCTTGATCAATCGCATAGTTCTTGAAAGTCAGATGAACCAATTATAAACTTGTTTGGAAGTGTGGAAAATCGGTTTCTAGGTCGTAAAAATGAAAGGGACTTACAAAGTAAGGACGTCGACACACTTTGAACACAGGCAGTAATGTTTATCTTTTATTGTTTAAAGTTATTCATTAATAGCTACAGGAAGGAAATCCCAGGATCGAAACATAAATAAATTAAGAATCTTTTATTTAAGGTTTTTAATTTTATTTTAGGAAAACGAGAATTAATAATGTGCATTTACTAGTTGAGGTTTTCCAAAGAGATTTTCGGTCATTATTTTGGACAGAGCAAATTATGGAAACCGAATTTGGAATATATTGAATATCTTTGAGAATATTTTAGTTTTTGGAAATTCCTTGGAGTCCAAACTTCCTTGTCTATAAATACTTGAAGTTTGCATTTCTAGCAAACTAATCATTCGTAACAACAAACTTCCTCGGTTGTGTTGTTACTGGTGAAGCCGCTTATTCGAAGAGGAGAGTAACCTAATTAGGCGAAATCTCTTACGGCCGTTCAGTTTAAAGTCTTCTTTGGGATTGAGAAGCTCTATTAGTATCGTTGGTGGGAAACTAGATAATTGCGGTTTATCTTGTGTTTTCGATTGATTTGATTGACTGACGGTGGTTGAACTTTGATTGTTTATGCTTGAGAATCTTCTCTTCTGATATAAGATTCACTCAAACTAGATCGAAGTTTCGACAGGGATCTTTAGACTGCTTTTAGTTCTAAAGACGATCTTGTGATAATCAATTGTTAACATACTCCTGTTCAGTAAGTGATTGATCACAAGAGATTCAAGTTGTTGTGTGCAGTGTTTATTGAAGATCTAAGAAGATTTGAAGACAAAGAAGATATTGAAGATTTCTGATTTGGGGTTCATAATCTTTGGTGTGCACAATACTTGTTTCGGTATAAGAGGATCCAACTTTAATTGGTTTATCCTTGTGGTAGATTGGATTGATTAGTTGTGTAGATCGACATCAATACAATTCTTTGTGATTAAAAGTATTGGTTGCAAAATCTTAACAATTACTTCGGTAGTTGAACATAAGATAGATCTAAGAATCTTACGAAGGAGTTTATTGAGATAAACAGAAAAAGTGTTACTTTTTCTGAAACGGAACGAAAGTTTCATTTTTTCCGAAACGGGGCGAAAGTATCACTTTTCCCGAAAAGGCGTGAAAGTATCACTTTTCCTGAAACAGATATGAAAGTATCACTTTTTCTGAAACGGAAAATTAGTCGATCCATAAATCAAAATATGGTTGCATGATGTGTTATGCATCCTTTGTGGTGGTTTGCATAATGGCTATGCATTCAATTTTCGAGAATTGTGCCTAAAATGAAAGTATCATTTTTCTTGAAACGGAGGGAGTACATCGTTTTATTAATTGCAACGGAAAATTAGTTGATGATTAAACCAAAATTTTGCTACATAAAGTATTATGTATCCTTTGTGGTGGTTTGCATAATGGATATACATTTAATTTTCTAAAATTGTGCCTAAAATGATAAATACCTCCGAATTTTTCGCAAAAACTTTAAATTTAATATTGTTGTTTGTACTCGTTGCGTAGAGTTTTTTTATAACCTTTCCAACGAGATAAAATTTGTAAAATTCCAAGGCACGGATTTTTAGATATGTTATATTAAAGTTTGGTTGCCAATTATACCCCTGAAAAGATAGGATACATAATAGTAATTGGACTAAAAGTGAGGGACATTTTTGGTTTTTCGGCCCTAACCATTTCCAATCTTTTTGTGGTAATTGATCACTTAGATTTTACAAAAAAGTGGCCATATAAAGGTCCTCCCTCGCTTCGCTCGGTCGGCCCAACAATCACTTTCGGAGAAAGGACTTATATGTAGGAAAGTTTTAGCTTGAGGTATATTTAGGTTTCCCTCGCTTTTTCACTGGTGAATTCCCCTCTAATTATCATTATGGTGGTCGAGATTCTAATCAATTTCATCGAACGCCTAAGCTAGATTTTCCTAGATTTGATGGAGATAACCCAAAAAGCTGGATTGAGAAATGTGACTTTTATTTCCAGATGAACAACATTCAGGAGTTACACAAGACAAGGATGGCGGCCATACATCTAGATGGTAAAACAAATAAATGATATGACAATTTTTGCCTTAATAAAACCGACATTCCTTAGTCATATTTATGTGCTAATGTTTGTTCAAGATTTGAAAATCCTGCTCATGATAACATTGTTGTCTTGTTCAATAAATTAGCTCAACTTAGCACTATTGATGCTTATTTTGAGGAATTTGAGTATTACAAGGCATTACTCTTAAGTGTTCATAAGGACTTTCCTGAGACATATTTTATTGCTAGCTTTATTGGTGGCTTAAAGGAGGAACTCAGAAGTTCAGTCCTCATGTTTGATCCTAAAACACTACTCCATGCCTTTTCACTTGCAAGAATGCAAGAAAAAACTCTTGACATGCTACATAAAGCAACCAAGCCTACACCCAAATTTTTCTCTCCTTCATTCTCCACCACTAAACCTTATACACCCACCACCACTTCCCAGAAATCTTCTTTTATTCCATCCACTTCATCCACTACACACCCTGCACCTAAGACTAGCACAACTTTACCACTCAAAAGACTCACTCCAGAGCAGGTACAAGCTAGAAAAGCACAAGGGTTATGCTTCAACTGTGATGAAACTTACAAGAGAGGACATATTTGTAAAAAGCAGTATTTATGTGTCCTTATAGGGGAAGAGGCTGAAGAAATTTATGAGCATGGAGGGGAAACTGAACATGAAACTGATGAAGACCCTCCACTTGATAGTGATGGAAATTTCCTTACATGCTTTGACTGGAAATATCTGAGGGGACACCATAAGAATTCCTGGTTTTGTAAAGAAAAAAGCTATCTCCATTTTAACTGATAGTGGTAGCACACACAGTTTTATAGATTCTGCTCTGGCTACTAGCTTACATTGTTTCATTGCTCAAACTGGTAATTTATTGGTCACAGTAGCCAATGGGGATAAAACAGTGAGTTCTGGTGTTTTTTCTCAGTTGGAATGGACTATGCAAGGTCATAGGTTTTGTAGTGATTTGAGACTACTTCCTCTAGGAGGGTGTGACATAGTTTTGGGAGCAGATTGGTTAAGGAATCTGGGTGATGTTCTCTTCAACTTATCTAAGTGTTGATGGGTGAAAACTACTCCTGTAGAATTTGGTAATTTGGGGTGTGGATGAGGAATGAATCTAAACCTTCAACAAATGCACTGCGCGGTGAGTGCTTGTAGATTCGAGAGATCAATTGGTGCAAGTCCGGCCTAAACCAAGAAATGGCCGTTCCCGGACTTGTTTCTTGGTCACAAAGTGAAGGAGATGGGGTTGATCTTAGGGAGGGAAGCGAAGAAGGTGTTGAGATTGTGAAGATGTTGGCTTGCTTATGACTTGTAAATGAAAGATGAGCAAGCTTACGGTTGATGCAAGCAGGCTCGGGTGTTTGAATACGATTTTTGTATTAACACTTGATTTTCCTCAAGGTCTCGTCTGAACTTGTGTTGTTCTGTTTGTCTTGTTTGAAATAGGGCGGAGAACCTATTTATACAAGTCATTGAGCCTCATTCACGTTTCTCGTGGGAAGTGGAGTGATGCGTGTCGTAACCACAACAAATTATTCAATATATTTCCCACTAATTAACTGGTAATATAGCGGTAGTAAGGATCGTTCCCACAGAGAGCTGTGTAATTGATTTGTTATTTAGATAGCAAAATAATAAAAGACAAGGGGGATTGTTTTAAAGTGAAATAAAAAGAATAACAAATAAAAGAAAGATATGATCAAAGAATCCTTCATTGTTACCAAACGATAACTCGGATTAGTATACTTATCTATCTTTGTTAGAACCATTCATCACCAACCGTAGGAAAGCAGCTAGCTCGGTGCTATCCCCAAAACTCCTTGTACCACCTGGATACGGAAGCTCTCCAATATCACCGGATTCCATCCAACCGAACCACCAAGTAGTAGCTCACTCAAGGTGTAATCCGATTGAACGCTTTAGGCTTTGTGAATTAGGTTGATCCCAAAGTAGTTAAACTCTTAGCTCAAGGTCCACTTGCTGGTGTTGTATTCACCCATGATTTCTCCATACACAATCCCTCTCGCAAGGTCTTGCGATTTCTACTTGTGCATGAATTATTCGACGATTACTTATCTCCTAACCCAATACTAGCAATAAAACAATTAATAGACTAATCTAGTATGCATCCCAAATCAATCTAAGAATCACTCATAAAAATCAAATAGTGAAGACAAACGATGATGTGATTAAAACTCCGAACAAACTTGTATAATAATAGAGCTTCACGCTAGAACATTGAATTCATCCTTAATCAATAGAAATTAGTTACACATGAGTTTACTAAAACCCATGAAAAATATATGAAATATGAGGAGAAAATACGTTACAAAATACCAAGGTTTCCCCTAAGGGGTAAACCCTAATTCCTTGCTCCTAGCTTCTTCTCTTCTTTTGATGTAGAACACCTCTTTTCTCTTTCAGAATTCTCATTTAACAAAGTTGTGTGTATGAACTCGGGTTGAGGAGCTCAGTTCTGCTAGCTATTCGACCCTCTATTTATAGCTTTTTGTAACTGAAATTTCGAATCTGATAAACACCAACCATTCCTTATCCGATTCATACCCTAAAACACGTTAAAATCTATACCATTCATCTCATAAATCGACAGTGAAAAGTCCTCCTGGTGGCTGTTTTCAAGCTTTTGAAACATCTCAAAACTTCTCTTTCTTAGCTGCCAAGTCGAATTGGATAACAACCCGATCTTCCTAACCGACACAACATAATATCTCGTTCGTCCATCATCAAACCATGCACGGATTCACATTCGTTTTGAGTTGATTTCTCTCCCAAGTCGCCGAGCATCCGCACCTCCATAAACTCCCTGTTTTATCGTTTGAAGACTCTATCCGGCTGTAACTCACTGTTCTAATCAAACTAGGACTCTAAAGGCTTGCAATTCTATCCATAAACTCACCACTAAACCGATGGCGTGGCCATCTTGCTTCACCGGATATCGATCCCAACACCGCCGTCACAAAGATCCTCATTCCCTTCCATCTCATGCAAATATCCACCGATTCCTCAAGTCCATTCTCTAATGCCATCACCAAAGATCATCATAACCACCGAGCACAGCCTTCGCTTCTCGTCACTTCCAAAGATAGATTCCCATTCCACCATCACCAACAGCTTCACTCCATCCCGAGCTCCTTCGATCACCAACATCAACCACAGGACATCGCTTCCAATCATCAAAGAAACCCCATCGATATCCCCAATCTTCTTGAGCTCAACCTCTCGCCGTTGCTTCCATCATACTTCCCTGAACTGTAACCAACAAACTCGAGCAAAACCATGAATGGCCATCGTCTTCACTGCCAAGCAATGCCAGGAAATAATAGCTCCATTCTCGTTCACTATCAGCAGCTCATCCACCTTCGAACATCACATGCAGTCCTGTTTTATAGTTAACCCATCTCTGTTAGCTCAAACTCTTCTATTCATCGCTGTCAATGCACAGCTCGACTGTCATGATCATCAACATCTTTTAGATCAACAACAGGAAGCTGCATCACATCCTTCTCGTTATTCTTGCTTTATCGTGTTCAACAGTCAGCTCTCTTTGCCAGCGACAGTACAACATGCCTCTCGTCCCTGTCTTGCTCATCTTGTCGACTTCATTATCATCTCAACCTTCTTCTCCTTCATTGCAGAGTCAAATTCAGCTCCATATCAACCACGAGCTACTCCCGTTAATGCCAGCCTCACTTGTTTATCAATGGCAGCATCAACAACCTTTATTTCATGTTTAAACTCTGGATGTCTTCTTCGATGAATCAATAATAAAAGATCTACGACTCAACTTCATCGCTCTTTGTGCCATCATAGTTGCAACTCGAGCAGAATATATCCATGCGTAAGAACTTGGTCGGTGGGAGTAGACAGCTCCTCGAACGCGCGCTTTTCGCCAATAGGATTCTAGTCTCCCCCAAGTAAAATACTGTACTGCCATTAGTAATTCCTTTGAAAGTTGACTGCCCCTTAGTATAAAGGATACCCCTTAACGTATAAGGGGGATGCCAATATCACTTGTCCTCGTAAATGACCATTTTGCCCCTTTAGCCTTCCAAGTTCTTGTTTTGCTCATAATTTCTTCATACGAACTCAGAATGACTCCGTTCTTTCGCCATTGTCTTCATCTTCTCGTCCTCTACAAAATCAAAAGTAGAAATCTTGAATTTGAACGAGTTCCAATTGGTCTTTGGTCCTTCTCCACTTGTAACTTCACTTTTGTAGCTATTTCCACTTCTTTTGGATGATTCATCTAATAAAACACATATAAAAGAAAACAAGCGTAATATACAATAATTCACCAGAAAGTTAGAAAATACTAGCATGGAATTGACACCAAATATATGTGAAATATGCACTTATCAAATTCCCCCACACTTGGCTTTTGCTAGTCCTCGAGCAAACTAAACTAAAATACAACAACTCCATGTCGCCGAGGATACGGTTGCACTTAGCATGTGCAACAGTCCTTTAAACCCCTAGGTGTCCCTAGTGGACGAGTTATAGTCTCGTGAGGGCTTACTAGAGATATACCCACAAAACCTACTCCAACTTCAAAGCGTTCCAGCTTCCCAAGCATCCAAAGAGCTATGAGGACATAGAGTTTCTGCATGCTAGTAATAAGAAGTTAGAAATACCAAAGAACATATTCTCATTCTTAAATGTTGAGTGAGAAATAACCACACCATAATGAGAGAACGCGTGTTTGAGAGCGATCAATAAGCATTTCGCCTCGACTTTTGCCTCACTTAAAAGGATTTTATGATAATTGCACTCAATAAGACGGCTTTTTTATGGGTCTCACATGTGTGCAGGTAGGAATGAAGATAGAAATCCTACACACATTGAATGGTGGGAAGGAAACCTTCCGAATAATTTCTGGAGACTCCACAAAATCGTGGAAAATAAAGACATTTTTCTGATGATCTCTAAGAAAGGAAATCAACCATTATTATCGAGGATGAGAGTACTTACCACCTTCACATCTGATTGCAATAATGAAAGCACCACTCTCACAGCATCCAATAGAAACGTCTTCCTTCGGCTCGTCTTCTTCATCTTCTTGGTCTTCGTCTTCGGTCTTCAACTGTTGATGATAAACTCTTGAACTTCGTAGATCCTTGACAATTTGTAACTCTTTTCCTCTATTTCCTTGTTGCTTGAAACTTGTTTATATATTTTTCTTCCCTATGGCCTTATCGAACAAATAAAAACCTAAATGCAAATCTTTTTGTATTTTCTCTTCTTTTTTTTTTTTTTTTTTTTTTTTTTTTAAAAAAAAGATTGCAACTACAAAAATAATAACGAAATCAAAATAACATGGCCATGAAAGAAGTACTTTACCACTTTGATCTTCACAACTTGTATTGTCTTTGTATCATAAACTTCAATAACTCTCATCTTTTGATTTTCTTTGCTCTTGTAAATAAGTCTTCATACTTGGATATAGAATTCCGCTCCTTATGTGTAAGTCTCCAACATGTATATAAAAATCTGCTCATTGTATGTTGCTTACTTGGATATGAAATTTTCTCTTCCTTGTATTGTTGCTTGTAAACCTCAAACGTCTTCAACTTTCCTTGTAGATTTTGATATCGCCCACTTGTTGATGATGATGGTGTTTCTATGGATCTGTTGTTGGCGAGAGACAGAATGGTGCTAACTGCAAATCAAACTACAAGAAGGTGGTATTCATCTATAGACGTCACCCTCATGATTGACAAAATTAGCACTTAAGAGATCAAAAATAGTGCTGAAAATTGGTGTGAAGTTGGGTAGCTCACCATTCTACCCGGAATTAACGTTTTTACGGTGACACACACTCAAAAGAAAGCTCTTTAGTCAGCTACAAAGAAATTTGGTCTGGTGCCTCTGTTGATTTGAAAATAGGTAGTCTCCACTAATGATTGATCAGCAACTCTAATAATGCATTTCTCTCTGCTCCTAATTTGCATCACCGGCATGATTAAATCCATTATTTAACACTCCAATTCGTAAGAAATCCGAATGTAGTTCCCTAACACTTCCAAGTGCAGTTATGTCGGTCAGAATTCTCTATGTAAACATACCTAGAAGTATGCTAGTGACTCTAAAATCTCTACAAGTTGGAGGTTTTATTCAAATATATACAAAGAAATTGAAAAATTTGACTCAAAAAGGCTAAAAACTCTATATGCAAAAGACTCCAAATACTCCCCCACACTTAAACTTTACATTGTCCTCAATGTAATTGACTCGTCCTAAGTAAAGTCAAGGTGGGAAACCCTAATATGATATGCAAAAGAAGAAAAATAAAACAAAAAGGATAGAAAATACAAAACCTATGGGTTGCCTCCCATTTAGCGCTTGGTTTAAAGTCGTCACCCGACTTTCTTGTTATTGTCCGTAAACCAACAATCTGAAAATCTGGTAGTCTGCCCAGAAAACAATCTGCAATTCATGTAACAACTTCACACAATTATTATCATAGCATATGAATAATGAAATTGTTATAGCTTGAAAGCTTCCCCCACACTTAGTCCTTTCTACACTCGAAAATGGATAAAGAACATAAAATAAGGGAACTTCTATTGGTTCTTCTTGTTGAACCTGCATTGTGCTAGAATCAAACACATCAAGTGGTAGATAATTAGAAGTAAAATAATCCTTAATAATTTTGGAAGCACAAATACTCAATCCTAAGTGATGTTGATCAAAATATTTAGAAATATGCAAAGGATTAGACAAACCTTCCACAATCTCTTGTATTACAGGATCCTCATCATTCTTAAAGAATTGCAATGAATTATTTACCTCGTTTGTATCGTGGTCCTCTATCAAACTATTTAGCCAATCTTCGTTTTCCGCTTTCAATTAAAATCTCAAGATCATTATAATCCTTGGCTAGCTCAATTGGGTCTTCCACAACTTCAACCAATTTGATTTCATTCTCAATCTCTATCTCTTCAACAACCTCGTCATCAGAATCAAAATCATCTCCTAGAAAGTCTAGTTCATTGGTGCAAATCCTAAAATCATTGTTTGAGTACGTTACACCATTTATAACAACGGTTATGTCATATTCATTCTTCTCCTTTGAATAGGCGAGTGATCGTTATTATGATCCGGAGTTGAAATAACATTACCATTATTGCAAGGATTTTCCAAAGGTTGCTCATCTTCATCGTAGTCTTCGTCAACCTCATAATCTTCAATATCCCAACGACGTTGAAGTTCCGTTAAATTACCTTGTTAATTTCTTCAAGAGTCTTTTCTGATGCTCCAGCTTCTTATAACTGATCATATTGCTTTGAAAGTTTTCTGATATTAATACGTTTTCCGCCATTATTCACGATGGAATTTTCAGACTGTATCTCTTCTTTTGACATAAATGACGAAAGAACATGATAAAGAGGAGTAGGTCTTTCCACACTCTCCGTCATCTGCACATTACTAGAAAACAACTGATCAGAAGCATAACTATCCTCCCATCCCTTTGATTGCTCACTTACGTACCCGTCATAAGGTTGTTGATATGTATGAGAGTATCCATAAGGCTCTATAGGGTATGGTTGGTAGTTGTTATATGAATGAGGTTGAAATCCAAATTGATTACCACAATAATATGATGATTGGTCTTGTGCTCCGTACATGTTATGTCCAAAAGGAAACATGACGACTCACAAGAACACAAGAAAAAATTTAAAAACAAAAAACAAGCTAAACAAATAACAAATCAATTAACAACCGCTCCCCGGCAGCGGCGCCAAAATTTGATGCGTGTCGTAACCACAACAAATTATTCAATATATTTCCCACTAATTAACTGGTAATATAGCGGTAGTAAGGATTGTTCCCACAGAGAGCTGTGTAATTGATATGTTATTTAGATAGCAAAATAATAAAAGACAAGGGGGATTGTTTTAAAGTGAAATAAAAAGAATAACAAATAAAAGAAAGATATGATCAAAGAATCCTTCGCCACTACTACAAACGTATGACTCGGATTAGTATAATTATCTATCTTTGTTAGAACCATTCATCACCAACCGTAGGAAAGCAGCTAGCTTAGCTATCCCCAAAACTCCTTGTACCACGGATACTAAGCTCTCCAATATCGATTCTATCCAACCGAACCACCAAGTAGTAGCTCACTAAAGGTGTAATCCGATCGAACGCTTAGGCTTTGTGAATTAGGTTTGATCCTAGTAGTTAAACTCTTAGCTCAAGGTCCACTTGCTGGTGTTGTATTCACCCGCATGATCGCTCCACAGAATCCCTCCGCAAGGTCTTGCGATTTCTACTTGTGCATGAATTATTCGACGATTACTTATCTCCTAACCCAATACTAGCAATAGAACAATTAATAGACTAATCTAGTATGCATCCCAAATCAATCTAAGAATCACTCATAAAAATCAAATAGTGAAGACAAACGATGATGTGATTAAAACTCCGAACAAACTTGTATAATAATAGAGCTTCACGCTAGAACATTGAATTCATCATTAATCAATAGAAATTAGTTACACATGAGTTTACTAAAACCCATGAAAAATATATGAAATATGAGGAGAAAATACGTTACAAAATACCAAGGTTTCCCCTAAGGGGTAAACCCTAATTCCTTGCTCCTAGCTTCTTCTCTTCTTTTGATGTAGAACACCTCTTTTCTCTTTCGAATTCAATCGAACAAGGTTGTGTGTATGAACTCGGGTTGAGGAGCTATCTTTGTGCTAGCTGATTCGACCCTCTATTTATAGCTTTTGTAATCGAAATTTCGAATCCGATAAACACCAACCATTCCTTATCCGATTCATACCCTAAAACACGTTAAAATCTATACCATTCATCTCATAAATCGACAAAGGAAAAGTCCTCCTGTGGCTGTTTTCAAGCTTTTGAAACTTCTCAAAACTTCTCTTTCTTAGCTGCCAAGTCGAATTGGATAACAACCCGATCTTCCTAACCGACACAACCTAATATCTCGTTCGTCCATCATCAAACCATGCACGGATTCACATTCGTTTTGAGTTGATTTCTCTCCCAAGTCGCCGAGCATCCGCACCTCCATAAACTCCCTGTTTTATCGTTTGAAGACTCTATCCGGCTGTAACTCACTGTTCTAATCAAACTAGGACTCTAAAGGCTTGCAATTCTATCCATAAACTCACCACTAAACCGATGGCAGAAGCCATCTTGCTTCACTGGATATCGAGCCCAACACCGGCGCGTCACAAGATCCTCATTCCCTTCCATCTCATGCAAATATCCACCGATTCCTCAAGTCCATTCTCTACCGCCATCACCAAAGCATCATCATAACCACCGAGTACAGCTTCGCTTCTCGTCACTTCCAAAGATAGATTCCCATTCCACCATCAGCCAACAGTTCACTCCATCCCTGAGCTCCCTTCGATCACCAACATCAACCACAGACATCAGTTCCAATCATCAGCAAACCCCATCGATATCCCTGAATCTTCTTGAGCTCAACCTCTCGCCGTTGCTTCCATCATACTTCCCTGAACTGCAACCAACAAACTCGAGCAAAACCATGAATGGCCATCGTCTTCACTGCCAAGCAATGCCAGGAAACAATAGCTCCATTCTCGTTCACTATCAGCAGCTCATCCACCTTCGAACATCACATGCAGTCCTGTTTTATAGTTAACCCATCTCTGTTAGCTCAAACTCTTCTATTCATCGCTGTCAATGCACAGCTCGACTGTCATGATCATCAACATATTTTAGATCAACAACAGGCAGCAGCATCACATCCTTCTCGTTATTCTTGCTTTATCGTGTTCAACAGTCTCTCTTTGCCGGCGATGTACAACATGCCTCTCGTCCTCGTCTTGCTCATCTTGTCGACTTCATTATCATCTCAACCTTCTTCTCCTTCATTGCAGAGTCAAATTCAGCTCCATATCAACCACGAGCTACTCCCGTTAATGCCAGCCTCACTTGTTTATCAATGGCAAAGATCAACAACCTTTATTTCATGTTTAAACTCTGGCTGTCTTCTTCGATGAATCAATAACAGTATCTACGACTCAACTTCATCGCTCTTTGTGCCATCATAGTTGCAACTCGAGCAGAATATATCCATGCAGAAGAACTTGGTCGGTGGGAGTAGACAACTCCCTGAACGCGCGCTTTCTCAGTTTGAATAGGATTCTAGTCTCCCCCAAGTAAAATACTGTACTGCCATTAGTAATTCCTTTGAAAGTTGACTGCCCCTTAGTAGAATGGATACCCCTTAACGTATAAGGGGGATGCCAATATCACTTGTCCTCGTAAATGACCATTTTGCCCCTTTAGCCTTCCAAGTTCTTGTTTTGCTCATAATTTCTTCATACGAACGAGTTCCAATTGGTCTTTGGCCCTTCTCCACTTGTAACTTCACTATTGTAGCTATTTCCACTTCTTTTGGATGATTCATCTAATAAAACACATATAAAAGAAAACAAGCGTAATATACAATAATTCACCGTAAAGTTAGCAAATACTAGCATGGAATTGACACCAAATATATGTGAAATATGCACTTATCATGGAGGTAGTGGAATGATGGAGTAGTGGAGTTGTGTGTCGGTGATACACGACCAGTCTTGCCCACTTCTCCTGTTCATCTCTAACCGCCCATGACTTCCTAACACGTTCTTGTGATGGCGCGTTGCACGCCGCACGCCGAAACCGCCACCAATACCCCGCAGATGTATCCCCAGCTTGTGACATGATTGATGTGCGAAATGTGGATCGTGGATCCACGAAAGATAGCATGTAATGCTGAATTGAATAACTGCGTTATTCGTAAAGTCGATACTTGTGAAGTATCGTGTGTATTTTATGCAGTTACGCATTGTGGTGTGGTAAGGCGATGGGTAATGACGCCATCGACCAATTGACTCTGACCGTGGGTTGTGTAACCAAGCTGGTGAAGTTGGACTATGAGATGAGCTTTGAGACATTCATCTCGCGACCGTTAATGAATATTAGGTTTTTGAAGAGGTGCGCAAGCATCACTCTTCGCCTTGGTCGAAACCAAGTATGGGAAGGATTTTGGAGAGGACCGACCATACGTGCGTGTAGACGGCATGATGGTGTAGGTGCCTGTATTCCGTTCCCTCACGAAAGCGCGATCCGGGCCACTCAATTTGACCGGCAAAGAGGAGTGGTCGAGATCGATTTTGAAATAAGAGTTTGATACCGCAAGAAGCCGCGCGCCATACTATTTTCCGGCGCGTTTTCCAAGATGACCAAGCTTGGTCGGTCTTGGCCGGTTGGTTTGGCGTGAAGATGGTAGGCTGATGTTCACGCCCATGTCTCACCGTCCCATGAAAACGTGATTCTAAGCCACCCACCCGTCCGGTGAAGTTGAGTGGTCGAGATCGATTTGCAATTTGGGAAGTGTATCCACGCATGTTTGAGCGGGCGTTTTGGATTGGCCAGGGCGTGATATGCCTTGGCCGACCGCATGAAGAGGTATATGGGCCCACGGTGGTCATCTTGGTATGACCGGACCTGTAATCTAATCAGTGACCCTCCATTCGTGCGGAGAAGATGGACGCGCGTGATGGCTTGAACCCTAATTTTGGCTTTCAAAGCCGCGCGACCATGCTATTTCGGCGGACGAATGTGTTGTAACCAACCATGGTTGGTTTTGACCGATTGGTCAAGTGTGTAGGCGGTCACATGGTGATTGTGTCGACATGCTCCGGACCCTTTGAGTTCTGCATCTACACCCTCCATCTATACCTGCGAAGACGGATGGTTGAGACTGCTTTGCGGCACATGTAATATGCCGCAAACCCTAATTTAGGTTTTCCGCCCATAATGCTTGGTATGGACGGTTTCTTGGCAAGCAAAGGCCAATGGTCGACCATGCGGGGTCGGCCGTGTGTATTTCATACCTGCTTGGGGGTGATGGAATTGATATGGGGTCATCCAATCATGCTTGTGGAGTTGGATGACTGCGATCAGATCATATCCGGACTGATATTGTTAGTGCCGGATGCTCAATCGGGCTAGTATAACACACCGAGAGGGGCTCAATCGGGCTAGTATAACACACCGAGAGGGCTCGGGCTAGTATAACACACCGAGAATCAACTTTGTACGGGTATTTCGTACATGGTTTCATTATAGTGCTTGAGGTTCGTGTTACTCGTAAGAGTAACACTCGGTCGTCATGCCATACCGATAATGAGTACTGAAATACAAGGCTGATATGAAATTCACAGAAGGGATTGTTGCTACATGCTCCAACCTGGAGGAATTTCATGTATTCACGAATGGGATTGTTGCTACATGCTCCATTCTTGGTGAATTAAGTGAGGGAGTATCCAACACTTTATAAATGGTTTTATCTTTTACAAGATGTCAGCGCATGAGTTTTCTCGGTTATTTACAAATTTAACCTTAAACGAAAATCCACCATCAACATTAAGTCCCCCGCTTTAGCACATAATGGTTACACTTTTGTGTGGTAGGCATGAGATGGTGACATACATATGTGAGAAAGACAGATAAAGAAGTTTACCCTAAGAGTGTTGGCCGACCGCTAGTTTCCCACGCCGTCACGCTTGTATGGAATCCCTTGGTGGGGCCGGTTTCTTTCTTTGGGTATTTGAATCGAAAGAGGAAACCAAATAAGAGAGGAATCCTTCTCCCTCGTTGGGACTCTTCTAATTTTTGTCTATAAAAGAGACCAAGACTCCTTCCTTTTCCTCACGGAATTTTTTTTTTGTTTGTCGCGCTCGTCTGCAACCTTGCTGCCGCCGTCGACCATTGTTTCCGATGCTGTTACCGCTGCCGGAATCGTTGCCGGAAACCGCTGCCGTCCATTGCCGGAGTTGCTCCCGTACGGCCGTCCAAGGTAGGTTTCGCTCCTTTTTTTTTTTTTTTTTTTAACGGTCAAACCCTAGTTTTGTTAGGTAAATACCTTTTGTAAGACATGTGCATGCTTAGCTTTTTTCACCATTTGGCTTGAATCCCGTAGACACAATTCCCATGAATAAAGAAAATCGTGTTATGATGCATGCGGATGAATGTGGGCCCGCCGTGTATGCCGGAACGTGGGTCTCATTCACACATGTTTGACTGAAATTTACACCGAACTTGGAACTTGTACCGGACTTGAAACCAATACCAGACTGACTTGAAAGTTATACTGGAGAACTTGAAATCAATACCGAAACTTGTATGATGTTTGGACCGGCCATTGTGTGAGTCGTGTCTTGCCGTGTGTGACTACACTTCTCATATGCTTTCATACAAGTTCTAACTCCTGTCTTTTATTTCATTGCGGTAGAAAAAACTTACATCGATATGTCTTCAAGATAATGCTGGTGCTAAGTCAGGAAGTGTTGATAGCTTCAAAGATATGCCGAACACCGATGATGAGTTGTTCACCTCGCCTTTTCCAAACATTAGGAGACATCCTTCTCATAAGATAGTCTTGCTTTCCGATTCAGAAAACATGGATGCTGACCCATTCTCTTCTTCAGCACTTGTGATGAGGTTTTGTCTCCAGAGAAATGAATATCCGCCTTCTCCTATTGACTTCAAGATTTGCCATACTCCACTGGGTTCTTATGAAGGATGGATGAGACGTATGTTGAGTAATAAGGGCATTAAGGAGAATTTGACCAAAGCGCAAATTCTCAATGCGGTCATGGCATCTGCCACTCTTGAAATTAAGAAAGACATGGCGGGTTTGATTACCTTCATTTCTCGGTGGCGTATTTCTACTCACACACGACCATAGCTAGATGGGGAGAAATGACTATTACCCCGGAGAGTGTAGCTGCATTAATGAACCCGCCTGTTGCTTTAAGTCTTTCTTACGAGCTCTCGATGCGGAACAAAATAATTATGATGCTATACTTCAAAAGGAGGAGGGATTCGAGAGTCCTGGACAAGGAGGAGAAAAAGATGCGAGATGCTTTTATACTTGGTGGGTGTCGGAGTGGTCTCCTGCACCCGCAGCCGAATCAAGAGTTGGAAAATGAGCTCGGCGTGATTGCGTTCCTGTCTTTATGGCTATCCAGGGATATATTTGATGATGGTTCGGAAGAAGACCATAAGAGGTGAGCTTGTTAAGATTGCCATAAGGTCATTGTGCGAAGGGTGAAGTTCCTCCTCTAGGTGCATTGTTCCTTGGATCACTGTATTCTCATCTGGACGCTTTAGCAATGGACATGCATGTTTCTAACGGGTACAAGAAGGTGGAGTCGCACGTTCACTTCGCTTTTCTTCAAGCGCTCTTATGGGAACACTTCGTGGTTATGCTCCTACTCCCGCACCTTCACTCGTTAACTTGTACGCGGCTCGAGAATACTCCGATGGAATAAGAAGCGTCCCTAAAGCCGGTTCGCGAAACTTGTGGATATATTTGACAACGTTTCTTCCGTAGATTTTCGTCCATGGGGGCGATTCACTCTTCCATCGTTGACCCAAAGACCTTTGGCCGACGATCCTGCGTTGTGTTGCGTCTGGATGTTAAGACCATGAGATCTGGGGAAATTATTTACCCCGCAGCTGCATTCCAGATATGTCCGTCTCTATTCGACGAGAATTTTCTCGTGACTCCGTACAACATTGACAGGGTCAAGCTCGCCAAATGGGATTCGATCGGGGTGTCCCATTTATCCGTCCACTAGGGGCTCCCGGAAAGAATTCCTTCTACAAATTCTTAATGCCAATGTGTTCTTAGACCGGTGAGCCTTCCCTTCGGCCTATTGGGAGAAACCCGGTGGTAACCGATAAGTATAAGGAATTTTGGAGTAGACAACCTGCCGGTTTTCCGGAAATTTTCGGAAAGCGTTGTGACAGATTTCCGTAGCGAACCATCTTCGACGCCTTGACGAAGCATTTCCGGTTGAAGCTACTTCAGCCAAACGGACTAGAGCCGAGAGTTGCAGTCCCCAAGTAGGAGAGAGACTCAAGAGGCAAGCATGCGGTCCTAGTAATTCTCAATTCCTCCAATATGCGGTATTTAAATCTCTTCCGCTCTTTTATTTCTCCAAAGTGTAAATTTTTCTTCATCTTTGAGAAGTCTCAAGCAGACCCTTGACCTTCATGCTTTGAGAAGTCCAGCGATCTTGACCTTCATCTTTGAGAAGTCTGGCGGTTGACCTTCATCTTTGAAGTCCGGAGAAACCGCTCCTTTTCCGACCACGACGGAGATGATGAAAGCTCGGTGGAACAAGGCGCTTCCCTTAGTGATCTTGTTGACGGGCCGTGATGGAAATTAGCACCCAGAGTGAAAGAGAGGCGGCACTGCTGTAGTTGGGGAGGCTCCCCCTTGAAATTGGTCCCAACAGTGCTCCTAGTCAATATGGCCATTGTGGTGACTCCTTCTGAAAAGCCCCTACACCTGACAAGGTTCCCGCGGTTGGTGAATTACCGGTGATGTAGCCCGGGGCTTTGTTCGATCCTCCTTTTTCTATCCCTTATCCAGGCCATGTGTTGGTTGGTGGATTCAGCGTGCCGGTTCAGTTTGAAAAGTTGTATTCGATAATCTGGAAGAAACACGGCCATATTGCCACCACCACGAAGCTCAAGAGTCGTCTTGCGTTGGTCAACCGCGTCCAAGAAGCTTTAGTTTCTATCCATGGGATGAGCGTCACGACTGGTCGAACAGTTTCTGAGGAGATGATTGAAGACTGGAGATGCCATCGGGACGTGTTTGCGCAGTACAGCTTCAATGCTCCTTGGTTCTTCAAAGGGTTCTCCGAGATTCAGGAGCTCCAGAAACTACATGATGAAGTCCCTTCCGCGGACTGTGTTGCTCGCCAGGAAGAAGAGGTTGAGAGGTTGTCTAAAGAATCGGAGTCAAGCAGGCCGCGCTTCAAAGGATGAAAGTCTCTCTTGCCCCGTAAGGATGAGTTGTTGCTTAAAGACTTTCCTTGAAGTATTCGTGCTATATACTGGCATTTTCTCTTATATGCTTTTCTTTTTTGAGTGATAGTGAGGATTTTCTTTGACTTAGGTTTTGGATTAATAGGTAATTGAATTGGCTTATTTTGAGATAGTTTTGTGAACAACCCTTTTGAAAGAGATTATGTTAAATGAGATTTGCATCTTGGTCATGAATGATTGCACATATTACATGAAATTGCAAATGTTATGTAAAAGGGAGGTATGAATGGAAACAAACATGGCGTTTGATCACCGAGCCTCTTTCTCCACGTGCGGGATGCTAAGTCCCCAGTGAATTCTAAACTATCTTTCTTGTAAAGTTGTTGAGTAAAACTTACTTGCTTTTGAAGCCTCACTATATCAAACCGGAGTAGCCTTTCTAAGAAAATCCTCCGCAAGTTATCTTTCTGAACCGAGCATCTCCTGAACAATGCGCTTCAAAGCGTTGCATTCACTGGTGGGGTGATGAAGGAACCGGTGGTAATGACAATACCTCGGGTCCATTACTTCTTGATCGTAGGGCGGACGCCATACGGGGTAGCTCCTCTCCATTTCGCACCCACGTCTCCAGCAGCCTGAATCTTCTTCATTGGGAAGGGGGAAATGTAAGTACCTTGAGTCTAGCTTTTCTGCGTTAGCGGGCGTTGCAATGTCTCTGCGTGGCTTTGATGTGGAACAGGAGATGAAGTTGGAAGATTTGTGAGTGCCATCATATCTGCGGATCGCTTGCCTAGGTAGAGGGATGTGGAAGGTGTCGTAATGTCACTGCTGAGTGACCGGATTGAACGCTCCCATCCTCTGTATTCAGGCATTTCCTGATTGATTTCTCCTTCCTCAGCGTTCCTTGATTGGTTGGAAGGCCGACGCGGATTGGACAATCTTCCGTGCTTCAATAAGAGTTTTGAAATACAAATCTTCTAGCAGGGCTCCATAGGCTGCAGGCTCCTTTCTTTATCCTGCAGACATTGCAGTACTCCGGACAAGTCTTTTCTTCCGTGGAGTTGCCTCGGATCTTCATTGTCGACCGACCACGCTGTTCATCTTTCCCGAGTCTCCTGCGATTACGCGCTCTTTTTGCCTCTCCACCGGTAAAGGTGTGACTCTGGCTAATGATTCAACATTTCTTGTCTTGCCCCGAGTAGACGCTCGTCGACCCTTCTTGTAATTGTGCCGTTATATTGTTCAAAAGGCGAAATGTCTCGCTCTGCCTCCTGGTGATACCGGCTTGATTTGCCAAGACATCCTCCAGCGTTCCAGCTATGCTTCCCATGATATCTCGAACCGCCTTGTAGTTTCCTGGATACATTGCGAGATGGAAACCGAAAAATTGAGGATTCAATTTTATGCAACCGATAGATCAATCTCCCACTGTGGTCGCCAATTGTTGATGGGTGAAAACTACTCCCTTGAATTTGGTAATTTGGGGTGTGGATGAGGAATGAATCTAAACCTTCAACAAATGCACTTGCGCGGTGAGTGCTTGTAGATTCGAGAGATCAATCTGTGCAAGTCCGGCCTAAACCAAGAAATGGTCGTTCAGACTTGTTTCGGTCACAAAGTGAAGGAGATGGGGTTGATCTTAGGGAGGGAAGCGAAGAAGGTGTTGAGATTGTGAAGATGTTGGCTTGCTTATGACTTGTAACGAGAAAGATGAGCAAGCTTACGGTTGATGCAAGCGGGCTCGGGTGTTTGAATACGATTTTTGTATTAACACTTGATTTTCTGTCTCGTCTGAACTTGTGTTGTTCTGTTTGTCTTGTTTGAAATAGGGCGGAGAACCTATTTATACAAGTCATTGAGCCTCATTCACGTTTCTCGTGGGAAGTGGAGGTAGTGGAATGATGAAGTAGTGGAGTTGTGTGTCGGTGATACACGACCAGTCTTGCCCACTTCTCCTGTTCATCTCTAACCGCCCATGACTTCCTAACACGTTCTTGTGATGGCGCGTTGCACGCCGCACGCCGTAAACCGCCGACCAATACCCCGCATGTATCCCCCCGGTTTGTGACATGATTGATGTTCGGAATGTGGATCGTTGATCCACGAAAGATAGCATGTAATCTTTGAATTGAATAATCGCATTATTCGTAAAGTCGATACTTGTGAAGTATCGTGTGTATTTTATGCAAGTACCGCATTGTGGTGTGGTAAGGCGATGGGTAATGACGCCTTCGACCAATTGACTCCTGACCATGGTTGTGTAACCAAGTCATGAAGTTGGACGGATGAGATGAGCTTTGAGACATTCATCTCGCGACCGTTAATGAATATTAGGTTTTTTGAAGAGGTGCGCAAGCATCACTCTTCAGCTTGGTCGAAACCAAGTATGGGAAGGATTTTGGAGAGGACCGACCATACATGCGTGTAGACGGCATGATGGTGTAGGTGCCTGTATTCCGTTCCCTCAAGAAAGCGCGATCTGGGCCACTCAATTTGATCGGCAAAGAGGAGTGGTCGAGATCGATTTTGCGATAAGAGTTTGATACCGCAAGAAGCCGCGCGCCATACTCTTTTCCGGCACGTTTTCCAAGACGACCTAGCTTGGTCGGTCTTGGCCGGTTGGTTTGGCGTGAAGATGGTAGGCTGATGTTCACGCCCATGTCTCACCGTCCCATGAAAACGTGATCTAAGCCACCCAATTCCGTCCGGTGAAGTTGAGTGGTCGAGATCGATTTGCAATTTGGGAAGTGTATCCACGCATGTTTGAGCGGGCGTTTTGGATTGGCCGGGCGTGATATGCCTTGGCCGACCGCATGAAGAGGTAGATGGGCCCACGGTGGTCATGCTTGGTATGACCGGACTGCTAATCTAATCTGTGACCCTCTATTCGTGCCGGAGAAGATGGACGCGCGTGATGGCTTGAACCCTAATTTTGGCTTTCAAAGCCGCGCGACCATGCTATTTCAAAGCGGACGAATGTGTTGTAACCAACCATGTTTGGTTTTGACCGATTGGTCAAGTGTGTAGGCGGTCACATGGTGATTGTGTCGACATGCTCCGGGCCCTTTGAGTTCCCGCATCTACACCCTCCATCTATACCTGCGAAGACGGATGGTTGAGACCGTTTTGCGGCACATGTAATATGCCGCAAACCCTAATTTAGGGTTTTCCGCCCATAATGCTTGGTATGGACGGTTTCTTGGCAAGCAAAGGCCAATGGTCGACCATGCGGGTCGGCCGTGTGTATTCCATACCGCTTGGGGATGATGGAATTGATCCGGGGTCATCCAATCATGCTTGTGGAGTTGGATGCCTGCGATCAGATCATATCCGGACCGATATGGTCAGTGCCGGATGCTCAATCGGGCTAGTATAACACACCGAGAGGGGCTCAATCGGGCTAGTATAACACACCGAGAGGGCTCGGGCTAGTATAACACACCGAGAATCAACTCGTGCGGGTATTTCGTACATGGTTTCATTATAGTGCTTGGAGGTTCGTGTTACTCTGTAAGAGTAACACTC
The DNA here is from genome assembly GCA_023531295.1 of Papaver armeniacum. Taxonomy (NCBI): domain Eukaryota; kingdom Viridiplantae; phylum Streptophyta; class Magnoliopsida; order Ranunculales; family Papaveraceae; genus Papaver; species Papaver armeniacum. The sequence goes on along the minus strand of JAJJWW010016485.1, from coordinate 145,278 downwards.
GGTCGTCATGCCACACCTCGATAATGAGTACCGGAAATACAAGGCTGATATGAAATTCACGGAAGGGATTGTTGCTACATGCTCCAACCTCGGAGGAATTTCATGTATTCACGTAATGGGATTGTTGCTACATGCTCCATTCTTGGTGAATTAAGTGAGGGAGTATCCAACACTTTATAAATGGCTTTATCTTTTACAAGATGTCAGCGCATGAGTTTTCTGGTTATTTACAAATTTAACCTTAAACGAAAATCCACCATCAACACTAAGCTATGCATTACTTTCAAACATAAAGGTAAGAAGATCACATTAACTGGTATTCAACAAAAGTCTTCACTAAGCATGATGCGTGGCTCTGCAGTGAAGAAATTTTTTTTCAAAAACATACTCATGGCATAGTTGGCCAATTATTCTCCATCTCCAGCTCATCTGTCCAACTCACCACCCCACTACCAGTTACCAACTTACTCAACCAGTTCTCTGATGTTTTTACTGAGCCAACCACTTTTCCACCTCGGAGACATTTAGATCACACTATACCTCTTAAACCAAATTTTGAGCCAGTGAATCTCAGACCTTATAGATGCCCTTATATTCAAAAATCAATTGTTGAGAATCTGGTCAAAGAAATGCTCCATTCTGGCATCATACAACCAACACATCCCATTTGCTTCCCTCATTTTGCTTGTCAAGAAGAAGGACAACTCTTGGAGATTTTGTGTGGATCACAGAAAGTTGAATAACATCACCATTAAAGATAAATTTCCAATCCCAGTTATTGATGAGCTATTAGATGAATTACATGGATCCAAATTTTTTACTAAGATTGACTTGAAGTCTGGCTACCACCAAATTAGAGTTTATCCTTCTGATATTCCACAAGACAGCATTCAGAACTCATAATGGGCATTTTGAATTTAGGGTGATGCCATTTGGAGTCACTAATGCCCCAGCTACTTTTCAAGCTCTTATAAATCACATTTTTCAAGACCATCTTAGGAAATTCATTCTTGTCTTCTTTGATGACATTTTGGTGTATAGTCCTTTTTTAGAAGATCACCTACTTCACTTACAAACAACTCTGGAGCTCCTCGGACACCATCAACTGACAACCAATTTCTCCAAATGCTCTTTTGGACAGTCTGATATTGAATATTTGGGACACATCATTACATGCAATGGAGTTATAGCTAACCCTGAAAAGATCTCTGCAATGGTAGATTGGATTACACCTACTAATCTCAAAGCTTTGAGAGGCTTCTTAGGACTTACACGGTATTATAGAAAATTTGTGAAGAACTATGGCATCATTAGTAGACCACTTACTGACCTATTGAAGAAGGATGCTTTCAGTTGGTCTCCTGCGGCAACTACAACTTTTATTCAGCTCAAAAAGGCAATGACCACTACTCCTTTTTTGGCTCTGCCTATTTTTAGTAAATAATTCATACTTGAAACTGATGCTTGTGACTCAGGCGTTGGGGCTGTACTTATGCAAGAAGGCAGAGCTATAGATTTTTACAGCAAACCTCTTGGACCAAGAGCTGCTGCATTATCCACTTATGAGAAGGAGCTTTTACCAATTGTTCTGTAAGGACCCTCAAGCTCGTCAACGCGATTAGACCAGTCATGAGACGACTAAGCCGCTATTGACTCGATTAATCAGAGACGAATGTTAATTAATAGAAACTAATCTAACAAAAATCTAAATACGAAATTAGTACCATCGAATAGATCACGAAAAGTTACGCGGAATAGACTACTTGAACGTGTCATTCGGATCTGGACAAAGAAGAAAATCATCGGATGAGTATGATAGGTAAAATAGTCTTTTTGCCATTAAACCGATCAAGCTGCCCTTATCCAATTCAAATGGGGTGTCCCATAACTTCCCTTGGGTCTTATCAAGACCAAATCGAGCAGATAAGCTCATTTCTATTTCTTCTTCTTCTTTCTTAGTTCTTCTTCTGCTCTTCCTCTCTTTCATCTTCTGGTTGATTTTGGGAGATGAAGTATTATTCTGAGATTGAGAAAACAATAGTTTGATCATGAATCAAGAGATGGTGGAGGTGTTGTTGTTGTTTGAGTTAGGAGGAAGAAGAATCGATAAGCCAGTGAGTTAAGGTTTTCTGAAGTTGGGTTGTTTTTTGAGTTTGTGTAGAACGAGGATGATATCGAGTTGTAACCACTGAAGATTAAGAGGGTTGTTGGTGAATTGATGAGATGGAGCAGTTTTGGTGAAGAATCACAAATCAGGTAAATTAGGGTTCCTCAATTTGAATTTGTTTTTTGTTGATTGGATTATAATTGATGAAATCTTAGATGGGTATTGCTTGAATTGAAGTTGTGTTGATTAGGAAGAGTTTAATTTTAATTTTAATTTCTTTGAGAATTAGGGTTTCCTCTGTTATTTCCAAAATCAGTAAATTAGGGCTTTGTTGACTTTAGAAAGATATAGTTCAAGTTGTAAGGAAGGGGTTGTTGATGGTGGTTTTTAAACAAGGGGTAAAATCGTAAAACCCCATGACCTAGTGTTACCCGCAACACATTAACTAAGAGCATTTAACTCAGGTGTAAATAATTAATAGGGGTTTTTTTCAAAATACCCATTAGGGTTTTCGACACAGAACCCTAATTCCAAAACCAAGCCGCACACTGCGCACCATGGCAACAATGCCAAACCAAGCCGCACACTACGCGCCATGGCAACAATGCCAAACCAAGCCGCATCTTCAAGCGCCATGGCAACAATGCCAAATCAAGCCGCATATCTGCGCGCCATGGCAACAATGCCAAACCAAGCCGTGATACTGGCGCACCATGGCAACAATGCCAAACCAAGCCGCACCACCACGCACCATAGCAACAATGCCAAACCAAGCCGCATCTGCGCACCATGGCAACAATGCCAAACCAAGCCGCATATCACAAGCGCCATGGCAACAATGCCAAACCAAGCCGCATCTGCGTACCATGGCAACAATGCCAAACCAAGCCGCACCCTACGCACCATGGCAACAATGCCAAACCAAGCCGCACTCCGCGCGCACCATGGCAACAATGCCAAACCAAGCCGCATCTTTGCGCACCATGGCAACAATGCCAAACCAAGCCGCACCACGCGCACCATGGCAACAATGCCAAACCAAGCCGCACCCTGCGCACCATGGAAACAATGCCAAACCAAGCCGCACCACCGCACCATGGCAACAATGCCAAACCAGGCCGCATCTCGCGCTCCATGGCAAAAATGCCAAACCAAGCCGCACCCTGCGCACCATGGCAACAATGCCAAACCAAGCCGCACCCTGCGCACCATGGCAACAACGCCAAATTTCAAGCCGCTATGCCTTTGGCCCACGCCAAATATAGCGCCCTAGGCTTGCAAGACTTGCAACTAGGTCAACATGGCTGCACGTGCCATTGGCACATGCCAACATGTGTCGCAAGCCATATTTCCAAGCCGCTATGCCTTTGGTCCACGCCAAATATAGCGCCCTAAGTTTGCAAGACTTGCAACTAGGTCAACATGGCCGCACGTGCCATTGGCACATGCCAACACATGTCGCAAGCCATATTTCCAAGCCGCTATGCCTTTGGCCCACGCCAAATATAGCGCCCTCGGTTAAGACTTGCAACTAGGTCAACATGGCCGCACGTGCCATTGGCACATGCCAACACGTGTCGCAAGCCACATTTCCAAACCGCTATGCCTTTGGCCCACGCCAAACATAGCGCCCTAGGCTTGCAAGACTTGCAACTAGGTCAACATGGCTGCACGTGCCATTGGCACATGCCAACACGTGTCGCAAGCCATATTTCCAAACCGCTATGCCTTTAGCCCACGCCAAATATAGCACCCTAGGCTTGCAAGACTTGCAACTAGGTCAACATGGCCGCACGTGCCATTGGCACATGCCAACACGTGTCACAAGCCATATTTCCAAACCGCTATGCCTTTGGCCCACGCCAAACATAGCGCCCTAGGCTTGAAAGACTTGCAACTAGGTCAACATGGCTGCACGTGCCATTGGCACATGCCAACACGTGTCGCAAGCCATATTTCCAAACCGCTATGCCTTTGGCCCACGCCAAATATAGCACCCTAGGCTTGCAAGACTTGCAACTAGGTCAACATGGCTGCACATGCCATTGGCACATGCCAACACGTGTCGCAAGCCATATTTCCAAGCCGCTATGCCTTTGGCCCACGCCAAATATAGCGCCCTAGGCTTGCAAGACTTGCAACTAGGTCAACATGGCCTCACGTGCCATTGGCACATGCCAACACGTGTCGCAAGCCATATTTCCAAGCCGCTATGCCTTTGGCCCACGCCAAATATAGCACCCTAGGCTTGCAAGACTTGCAACTAGGTCAACATGGCTGCACGTGCCATTGGCACATGCCAACACGTGTCGCAAGCCATATTTCCAAGACGCTATGCCTTTGGACCACGCCAAATATAGTGCCCTAGGCTTGCAAGACTTGCAACTAGGTCAACATGGCTGCACGTGCCATTGGCACATGCCAACACGTGTCGCAAGCCATATTTCCAAGCCGCTATGCCTTTGGCCCACGCCAAATATAGCGCCCTAGGCTTGCAAGACTTGCAACTAGGTCAACATGGCCGCACGTGCCATTGGCACATGCCAACACGTGTCGCAAGCCATATTTCCAAGCCGATATGCCTTTGGCCCACGCCAAACATAGCGCCCTAGGCTTGCAAGACTTGCAACTAGGTCAACATGGCCGCACGAGCCATTGGCACATGCCAAACACACACGGTGGTAACCTAACTTGCAAACCGTGCAACCTACCACCAAGGCATTCCGCACATGCCATTGGCACATGCCACACACGCCACTAGCAGCTCTGGCATTACCACTTACGCTCGAGGTGCAACTCGCAACGAAGGCATTCCGCACATGCCACATGCGTCCCTAGCAGCACCACTTGCACGCAAGATGCAACCAACACTCGAGACATCAACACAAACTGGGGGATGCTTTCTAGGGTTTTGGTTTGGCGGTCACAGCATGTAGCGTACACTACGCTCACATTAAGAAAGCGTGAAAAGGAATAAAGCGGTCAAATAAAAGAGGAAATAATGGTGAAAACGTTTTCACCCATTAACACCATGCGGTTACCACCTCCTCCCATTATTTCACCCTTTACTCTCTTCCTTCATGAGGTCAGGGTACGTTTCAAATCTCGACTTGTATAAATAGGTCTTACCTATTTCCACCGGACAACAAGTCTCGGTCGGAGAAAAATACTACACTCTCGGAAGGCAACTTTGCAAGCTCTCCCAAAAAGCTTTCATCTCTTGCAAGCTTCCTAAGCTTTCACTTTACGATACAAGTCGAGATACTACTCTCCTCAACACCTTTCTTTGCTTCCTCCCCAAATCAACCCTTCTCCTCCACTTTGTGACCGAAAAAACTGGAACGGCCATTTCTTGGTTTAGGCCGGACTTGTACGAGATTGATCTCTCGAATCTATAAAGTGCTCACGTGCAGACATTTGTTTAGGGTTTGAACCAGTTTCTCACTCACCTCTAGAATTTACCAAAATCGGCCGAAACGATTTTTACCCATAAACAATTGGCGATCACAGCGGGAGGATTGATCTATCGGCTACAATGTCAGACTGTCGATCTCGTTCTTCGACCCAGATGTCAAGATGGTTTGGGAAGACGACTTAATCCGACGCAACTACCAGGCAACCCGGTTACTAGTTGTAAAAACTACACGAGAAAACTGGGGACTTGCCGAAGATGCTACCACTCGATCCGACTCAACCACCCAGACGACCGGTTACTGGTTGTAAAAACTATATGAGGAAACTGGGGACTCGCCGAAGATGCTACCAGCGATTGGGGACTTGCTGACAATGCTACCAGCAAAACCGCCTTTTACATGGAGAGGGGCGTATTCACAAAACCTATGAAGTGAGTAAATTTAGACTGCGCAAGATATACGAATGGTTTTTTAGGCTCTTAGTAAAACCGTCATACTACTGAGTATTGTGCCTATTGCTAGCACACACTTTCATAAAAGCAATATTCCTTTCCCAAAACATAATCAGAGTTATATTATCAAAACCGTTCATCCTAGAAATAATCCAATATCCTCAAAAGCTAACATTTATCTATCAACCCAAGAAATCCAGGGAAGACAAAAACCATAAACCAGTGCTTTGTTTGCCTTTCAAAAAAAATTCACCTACCCGTACATACCTACTTTGCACAATAACAATTACCTGTCACTATTAGCGAGACGTTACTACGGTGACATTTGAAGAATTATTTATGATGAAATATTTCCACAAGTTTATGAAAGGCATACCTATGGCTACGGTTTACACCAAAGACAATAAAACAATAAAACAAATTGAAAGAGAAATCTTTGAGTACATAGCTGGGATATGCTTGCCCACTTTGTCACTACTGCTCTATCGCTAACGCCATGACGTGATAACAAAGATACGAGGTAAAAGGGGAGCCAACCCATTTCATAAGCATAACACTTTTTGAATTTGAATAAGGAAAGGATTTCTGTTTGAGCTACGTATGGGAAGAGGCAAGCTGGGCCCATGGAACAAGTCCAAGCCACGCCAAGCCAGCACCGTGCCAAGCCAATGGTCCACACCATACCGAAATCCAAGCCAGCGTCCACACCAAGTCGGCGCCCATTCCAAGACGATCCAGCGCCTACTGAGACGCGTTTCCGGATGTGCTTACCGGCGCGCTTGCCGTGACGCGCATGCGGCGCTTGCGAGCGTTTTCGAAGCGCTTGCCGAGACGCGCTTGCCCGGGCACACATGCCGCACGCGCATGCCAGCCGCAGTACCACACTCTGTGCTAACAGTTCGCATCCTTCCAGCGCTAATATCTTGCGCCCTTCCAGCACCATCCTCGCCCTTCGAAACAACGCCATGGCTCCAGCACTTCGTGATTAAAACCGTGTCATCTCTGCACGATACACTTACGATCACCGAACCAGCCACTTCCGCCACCCCAACGGTTCTTCAAGCATGGCGGCTCAACCGTCACCGAGACGCTACTCTCACCATCGGGGGCAAGATCTTTGGAAGATCCGGAAGAATCCGACCTCCCTGTAGCGCTGTTGATTTGATGAAAAGACAAAAGATACTTCAGCAGGACGCGCGTTTATAGATGAAGAGGCTCGCGTTGCTCTTGAGCAACCAATAGAAGGGGATAAGCAATCCAATTTCGTCACACGTGAAGATCAGCAAAGACTTCTCCAAAATTGAAAGCAAGGGAAATCAACAACTCTCTTGAGTTCACGGAGACCCTTCCCTCGTCAAGACCCGCACAATGGGAACTTCGCCCACAAAGTCGTACAGTCTATGATGAAACTGTTGTGTGAGATTCTATGTTTCTCCAAGGCGTAGCGTCAAGACATATTTGCACCCCTCAACTGCACTACATCATGAAAGCAGGCGTTTCCATCCAGGAAAGCCGTTCCCAAACCCCAACCTCTCATATGAAGCACGATCGATAGATGGAACTGGGGACTCCTCTGTTCTCTTGAGGGATGTCAAGTTTGACAGAACGTGACGCGGTCTCCGACTTCAAAATGGTAACCGTCAAGGCTCTGAGAGTTGCAAGACGTTGTTTCAACGTTCTCTTCAGAAGTAGCTCTGCATTAACGTTCTCTCCAGAAGTAGCTACACATCAACGTTCTCCAGCAGCGGCTTCGCATCAACGTTCGCTTCAACGCTACTCCTTCCTGCAAAGGATCATGCCGCCACACTCCCCACCCAGATCTTCACCGCAGTAGCAATTACTACAAGGATGGAAACACGTAAACAATACTTGAGGACGGAAGATATACATGGGATCCCTTCACCGTCAAAGCTACGAAGAACAGTCCACCAAAAATCCGTACCCACAACAAGGTCCTCTACTCTTCAAGGGTGCAGCGCAAGAACATCATCACCTCTCTGTATAGAAGACGCCTTCAACACTTTACGAGGCCGCGGAGGATCCCGACCCTGCACTATCCAGAATATGTCATCATGTAATTTCTGAGCATCCCAGTGTCACATCCAGAAGAGTACGATAGGCTTATATCGAATCCCGTGGAGGGGGGATTCAAGGCGATATAATGAAAGTAGGTCATGCATGGAGACTACCAGCGTAAGATACTTTCACTCCCCTCAACCAGGTTATTACTGATTTCAACATCATCACTATCGAGGTTTTACGAGCCACGGGAGTTTCTCAACATGAATCCGTACATGTGCACCTAAAACTCCAAAAGCACACTAGAAGGTTACATTCACGTATTCATACATTCCATCATATCAAACCGAAGTATGACCGGGGACTTCTCGCTGCATCCCATTTCGTAAGATAGATCCCTAAATCAGCGTTCTCCAAGTCTGCAGCAGTCAACAAGGACGGATTCGAAGGAAGGGGAACGACTAGGTCATCCTCGTCGATAACAGTGACGCATTCTCCAACAGGATATCTCTGCACAAAAGGGAAGTTTTCCATTTATACAACAAGCGGCGGTAAAGTGTACGACAGTCCGCCAAAGAAGAAGGAAACATACCGAGAGAAATTCAACAAGAAGAACCTTTTCTCAAACGAGGGAGATGATGCAGTTGCGTTGGGTTTGAATACAGAGAACCTTTAAAAAAGGAAAGGAAGCAATGAGGGACATAACGCTTCTAGATTTTTTGGCATGAACGATGCCCTAATCGAAGCCGCGCGTGAAGGAAAGGCAAAATAAGGAAACTTTGCTATCTGTAGAAACACCTACTCCCTCCTTGATTACATCGGTCACGCCAAAGCACGCACAGGCTTCCACACCTTGCGCCGGTCCCACCAACTAAAGCACAATCAGCTTCCCAACTCACGCCAACTTCCCAACGTCGCCCAAGTTGCACCAATTGCGCCGACTTCCCAATGACCGCCCAAGTCACGCCTGAAAGCACGCACAGCTTTCACACCTTGCGCCGGTCCCACCAGCTAGCACAATCAGCTTCCCAACTCACGCCAACTTCCCAACGTCGCCCAAGCTGCACCGGCCCCACCAATTGTGCCGACCTCCCGATTTGTGCAAAACTACCGGAGAGGCAAGGATCCCAAATCCTACTTATAAAAGGTCGACAAGCCTCCTCAATCCTCTTTACGGTTTCTTGTTGATAGTTTGTCACCATCTTATGCTTACCTCGCAACAAAGCCCTGTTCCGGAGCTAAGCGGGGGGACTTAATGTTGATGGTGGTTTTTAAACAAGGGGTAAAATCGTAAAACCCCATGACCTAGTGTTACCCGCAACACATTAACTAAGAGCATTTAACTCGGGTGTAAATAATTAATAGGGGTATTTTTTTCAAAATACAGTTAGGGTTTTCGACACGTAACCCTAATTCCAAAACCAAGCCGCACATCGCGCACCATGGCAACAATGCCAAACCAAGCCGCACATGCTGCGCGCCATGGCAACAATGCCAAACCAAGCCGCATATCAAGCGCGCCATGGCAACAATGCCAAACCAAGCCGCATCTCAAGCGCGCCATGGCAACAATGCCAAACCAAGCCGCATCTTCATGCACCATGGCAACAATGCCAAACCAAGCGCACCTTGCGCACCATAGCAACAATGCCAAACCAAGCCGCATATCATCGCGCACCATGGCAACAATGCCAAACCAAGCCGCATATTTGCGCCATGGCAACAATGCCAAACCAAGCCGCATCTGCGCACCATGGCAACAATGCCAAACCAAGCCGCACCTGCGCACCATGGCAACAATGCCAAACCAAGCCGCACCTGCGCACCATGGCAACAATGCCAAACCAAGCCGCACCACTGCGCACCATGGCAACAATGCCAAACCAAGCCGCACCACTGCGCACCATGGCAACAATGCCAAACCAAGCCGCATCTCGCGCTCCATGGAAACAATGCCAAACCAAGCCGCATATCGCGCGCCATGGCAACAATGCCAAACCAAGCCGCATATTGCACCATGGCAACAATGCCAAACCAAGTCGCACCCTGCGCACCATGGCAACAATGCCAAACCAAGCCGCACCCGCGCACCATGGCAACAATGCCAAACCAAGCCGCATATCTTTCGCGCACCATGGCAACAATGCCAAACCAAGCCGCACCCTGCGCACCATGGCAATAATGCCAAACCAAGCCGCACCCTGCGCACCATGGCAACAATGCCAAACCAAGCCGCACCCTGCGCCCCATGGCAACAATGCCAAACCAGGTCGCATATCACACCATGGCAACAATGCCAAACCAAGCCGCACCCTGCGCACCATGGCAACAATGCCAAATTTCAAGCCGCTATGCCTTTGGCCCACGCCAAATATAGCGCCCTAGGCTTGCAAGACTTGCAACTAGGTCAACATGGCTGCACGTGCCATTGGCACATGCCAACATGTGTCGCAAGCCATATTTCCAAGCCGCTATGCCTTTGGTCCACGCCAAATATAGCGCCCTAAGTTTGCAAGACTTCCAACTAGGTCAACATGGCCACACGTGCCAATGGCACATGCCAACACGTGTCGCAAGCCATATTTCCAAGCCGCTATGCCTTTGGCCCACGCCAAATATAGCGCCCTAGGTTTGCAAGACTTGCAACTAGGTCAACATGGCCGCACGTGCCATTGGCACATGCCAACACGTGTCGCAAGCCATATTTCCAAACCGCTATGCCTTTGGCCCACGCCAAACATAGCGCCCTAGGCTTGCAAGACTTGCAACTAGGTCAACATTGCTGCACGTGCCATTGGCACATGCCAACACGTGTCGCAAGCCATATTTCCAAACCGTTATGCCTTTGGCCCACGCCAAATATAGCACCCTAGGCTTGCAAGACTTGCAACTAGGTCAACATGGCCGCACGTGCCATTGGCACATGCCAACACGTGTCGCAAGCCATATTTCCAAGCCGCTATGCCTTTGGCCCACGCCAAACATAGCGCCCTAGGCTTGCAAGACTTGCAATTAGGTCAACATGGCCGCACGTGCCATTGGTACATGCCAACACGTGTCGCAAGCCATATTTCCAAGCCGCTATGCCTTTGGCCCACGCCAAATATAGCGCCCTAGGTTTGCAAGACTTGCAACTAGGTCAACATGGCTGCACGTGCCATTGGCACATGCCAACACGTGTCGCAAGCCATATTTCCAAACCGCTATGCCTTTGGCCCATGCCAAACATAGCGCCCTAGGCTTGCAAGACTTGCAACTAGGTCAACATGGCTGCACGTGCCATTGGCACATGCCAACACGTGTCGCAAGCCATATTTCCAAACCGATATGCCTTTGGCCCACGCCAAATATAGCACCCTAGGCTTGCAAGACTTGCAACTAGGTCAACATGGCCGCACGTGCCATTGGCACATGCCAACACGTGTCGCAAGCCATATTTCCAAGCCGCTATGCCTTTGGCCCGCGCCAAACATAGCGCCCTAGGCTTGCAAGACTTGCAACTAGGTCAACATGGCTGCACGTGCCATTGGCACATGCCAACACGTGTCGCAGGCCATATTTCCGAACCGCTATGCCTTTGGCCCACGCCAAATATAGCAACCTAGGCTTTACAAGACTTGCAACTAGGTCAACATGGCTACACGTGCCATTGGCACATGCCAACACGTGTCGCAAGCCATATTTCCAAGCCGCTATGCCTTTGGCCCACGCCAAATATAGCGCCCTAGGCTTGCATGAATTGCAACTAGGTCAACATGGCCGCACGTGCCATTGGCACATGCCAACAGGTGTCGCAAGCCATATTTCCAAGCCGCTATGCCTTTGGCCCACGCCAAATATAGCACCCTAGGCTTGCAAGACTTGCAACTAGGTCAACATGGATGCACGTGCCATTGGCACATGCCAACACGTGTCGCAAGCCATATTTCCAAGCCGCTATGCCTTTGGCCCACGCCAAATATAGCGCCCTAGGCTAGCAAGACTAGCAACTAGGTCAACATGGCTGCACGTGCCATTGGCACATGCCAACACGTGTCGCAAGCCATATTTCCAAGCCGCTATGCCTTTGGCCCACGCCAAATATAGCGCCTAGGCTTGCAAGACTTGCAACTAGGTCAACATGGCCGCACGTGCCATTGGCACATGCCAACACGTGTCGCAAGCCATATTTCCAAGCCGCTTATGCCTTTGGCCCACGCCAAACATAGCGCCCTAGGCTTGCAAGACTTGCAACTAGGTCAATATGGCCGCACGAGCCATTGGCACATGCCAAACACACACGCTGGTAGCCTAACTTGCAAACCGTGCAACCTACCACCAAGGCATTCCGCACATGCCATTGGCACATGCCAAACACACACGCCGGTAACCTAACTTGCAAACCGTGCAACCTACCACCAAGGCATTCCGCACATGCCATTGGCACATGCCACACACGCCACTAGCGCTCTGGCATTACCACTTACGCCGAGGTGCAACTCGCAACGAAGGCATTCCGTACATGCCATTGGCACATGCCACATGCGTTCTAGCAGCACCACTTGCACGCAAGATGCAACCAACACTCGAGACATCAACACAAACCGGGGATGCTTTCTAGGGTTTTGGTTTGGCGGTCAAAGATGCGGCGTACACTACGCTCACATTAAGAAAGCGTGAAAAGGAATAAAGCGGTCAAATAAAAGAGGAAATAATGGTGAAAACGTTTTCACCCATTAACACCATGCGGTTACCACCTCCTCCCATTATTTCACCCTTTACTCTCTTCCTTCATGAGGTCGGGAGTGCGTTTCAAATCTCGACTTGTATAAATAGGTCTTACCTATTTCCACCGGACAACAAGTCTCAGTCGGGAGAAAAATACTACACTCTCGGAAAGGCAACTTTGCAAGCTCTCCCAAAAAGCTTTCATCTCTTGCAAGCTTCCTAAGCTTTCACTTTCGATACAAGTCGAGATACTACTCTCCTCAACACCTTTCTTTGCTTCCCTCCCCAAATCAACCCTTCTCCTCCACTTTGTGACCGAAGCAAATCTGGAACGGCCATTTCTTGGTTTAGGCCGGACTTGTACAAATTGATCTCTCGAATCTATAAAGTGCTCACGTGCAAGACATTTGTTTAGGGTTTGAACCCAGTTTCTCACTCACCTACCGAATTGACCGAAATCGGCCGAAACGATTTTTACCCATAAACAGGGGTATAAATTGAATTAGAGGGAGATTGATGTTCTTCTTCTTAGTGGCTTGTGTTGGTGGTTAGGCGGATGTTGTTGTTGGTGCTGATAAAGAAGATTTCAACTGTATTAAATTGAAGCTGTAGGTGGTAGTGGTTTATGGATTACAAGGCCATTTCATGGAGTTAGAAATGGTAGTGAAACTGTGGTTGAGATGAGAATGGAATGGAATGGGTTTGCAGCTATTGTGTGATTGGTTATAATGAGGTTGTTAAAACTCAAGTTACATGCAATGAAGATATTGAAATAAGGATTGTTTTGATACTGAAATGGTTGTTGAGTTGGTTTGAACTGTGATAATGATGATGTTGGTGGAATTGAATGTCTGGTAGTGTTCTAAATGAATGTTAGGTATTTGTATTAGTGGTGGTGGTCGCCTGGGAATGGAGTTGCAGATGAAGTTATATGTGCAAGTGTATTCTCAATGAGAAGTGTTTGAATGGCAGGACAGTTAGAAGATGTGGGAGTTATAACTAAAGTCTGGTAGAAGTGAACTGTAAAGAAGTTGAATTTGAAATGATACTGAAGTTTAGTTGAATTGAATATGTTAGTGTTTTATAAGAATTATAGTTGTTGTATGGTTTGATATTGGAATGATTAAGAAGAAGATTTTGTTGTATGAAGTAGAGTTAGGTTGAGTTTGTAGTCTTGGATTGTTGTGTATTGCATCATTTTAGTCTTGTCAGGTTAGGTGTTGCACTTTGTTTGTGCATTGGTATTATTTGGCCTGAGCAATGGCTCTGCCTCATGTGCAAAGGCTTTAGCCTTGAGCTTTTCACTCGGTCGAACTGGATCGACCTAGACTACCTTGACTCAGATATTTGAATGAGTTGAATCTTTTTGACTCACCGAGTTCCCTATCTTTGGCCTGAGTTGACTCAGTTGACCGATTTGGACTTGACCAATTGACTCTAACCATTTGACTTGGACTTGACCTTGACTGGACGTTGACTGTTATTTGACCCTTTAATTGTTAGAGACCGTTAGTTGACCCGAGTAGACTGGGCCTTGTGTATTGGTTCGAGTTTAGTGGACTTGGGTTTAGTACCATGTATTCTTAATTTGATGTTTAGACCCTTTATGGTCCGAATTGACCTTTGGTTCCTTCTACAAAGTTGTAGATACTCTTTAGACTTATCAATTGGACTATAGAGTCTACCTAATTGAATTAGTAAACCTTTATATGTACTAAAGATGGATAATGAAAAGGTATAGAACCATAAATGGGCTTAGAACCATTAGATAGTTCACTTAGCTTATAACTAGAGAATTGTATGAGATTATGTTATGAGCCTTGTATGAGCCTTGTGGCTAATCTTTAAAGTGCTTGTGTGATTAACAATTACTCTTTATTAACAACGATCGATTCAAAGACGAACCAGTGGATTGAGGATCTCGAGGTAGGCGAGGCTTGTCATCAAAAGAGATGGGAATCGATAACGAACTCTCTTGTATTCATTATTGTTTTACAAATCTATCTTTTGTGAAATCCATGCATATCTTTGTTACTATATGATAGTGTATGCATGTTTTATCTATGTGTAATACAAACTAGTTTTCTTTTACATTTTGGGATGGGCTTGGATCTTTAGAAACAACTGATATCTGTGTTTTGGGTGTATTTACTTATTTTCAAAAGTGATTCTTTCCATTGACTGGGAAGTGGTTACAATCTTTATTTATTTTTAGCATGAAAGGGAGAAGGTTTCCTTTTGATTGGTGTGTGATGTGGTTTCCCAAATATTATATCTAATTTATGCAAACCTATTAGGCGGTTGTAGTTGAATATTACCTATTAGGCGGTCAAGTTGAATATTATTTTCCCTATTTCTGTACGGGCAACGCATGTCTCTGTTTATGGGTGAAAACTACTCCTGCAGAATTTGGTAATTTGGGGTGTGGATGAGGAATGAATTTAAACCTTAAACAAATGCACTGCACGGTGAGTGCTTGTAGATTCGAGATATCAATCTGGCAAGTCCTACTAAAACCAAGAAATGGCCGTTCCAGGACTTGTTTCGGTCACAAAGTGAAGGAGATGGGGTTGATCTTAGGGAGGGAAGCGAAGAAGGTGTTGAGATTGTGAAGGTGTTGGCTTGCTTATGACTTGTAATGAAAGGTGAGCAGGCTTGTGATTGATGCAAGCAAGCTCGGGTGTTTGAATACGTTTGTACTAACACTTGGTTTTTTGTCTCGTCTGGACTTGTGTTGTCGTTTGAAATAGGGCGAGAACCTATTTATACAAGTCATTGAGCCTTATTCACGTCTCTCGTGGGAAGTGGAGGAAGTGGAGTGATGGAGTAGTGGAGTTGTGCGTCGGTGCCACACGACCGGTCTTGCCCACTTCTCTGTTCATCTCTAACCGTACATGACTTCCTCGACACGTTCTTGTGATGGCGCGTTGCACGCCGCACGCCGTAAACCGCCAGACCAATACCCCAGATATGTATCCCCCAGTTTGTGACATGATTGATGTCTCGGAATGTGTGGATTGTGGATCCACGAAAGATAGCATGTAATCTTTGAATTGAATAACTGTGTTATTCAGGAAGTCGATACTTGTGAAGTATCGTGTGTATTTTATGCAGGTACTTCATCATGGTGTGGTAAAGTGATGGGTAATGACGCCTCACTAACCAATTAACTCCTGACTAGGGTTGTATAACCAAGTCAGAAGTTGGACGGATGAGATGATCTTTGAGACACTCATCTGCGACCGTTAATGAAATTAGGGTTTTGAAGAGGTGCGCAGCAACACTCTTGACTTGGTCGAAACCAAGCATGGGATACAATTTTGGCCAGGCCGACCATACATGCGTGTAGACGGCATGACGGTGTAGGCGCCTCGTACTCCATTCCCTCACGAAAGTATGATCTGGGTCACTCAATTCATCCGGTGAAATCGAGTGGTCGGGATCAATTTGCGATAGAAAACCAATGCCGCAAGGGCCGCTCATCACGCCCTCTTGGGCGCGTGTTCCAAGACGACCAATCTTGGTCGGACTTGGTCGGTTGGCTCAGCGGGAAGGTGGTAGGTCGGTGTTCACGCCTACACTGATTATCCCATGAAAACGTGATCTGAACCACTCAAATCGTCCGCGAAGTTGAGCGGTCGAGATTAGTTTGCGGTTTGGGAGGTGTGACCACGCAAGTTTGGACGTGCGTTTTGGGATGGCCGGGCATGATATGCCTTGGCCGATCAAGTGAGGGATAGACGGGCCCACGGTGGTCATGCGGTATGACCAGGACACCGCTTAATCTAATCTGGACCCTCCATTCGTGCCGAGAGAAGATGGACGCTCGTGATGGCTTGAAACCCTAATTTTGGCTTTCATAGCCGTGTGACCATGCTTCCTTTGGGCGTACGAATTTGTTGCAACCAGGCATGGTTGGTCTTGACCGATTGGTCAAGTGTGTAGGCGGAGCCCACGGTGATCGTGTTGACATGCTCTGGGCCCTTTGAATCTACATCTACACCCTCCATCTATACCTGCGAAGATGGATGGTTGAGACTGCTTTGCAACACATGTAATATGCCGCAAACCCTAATTTAGGGTTTTCCGTCCATAATGCTTGGTATGAACGGTTTCTTGGCAAGCTAGGCCAATGACCGACCATGCGGGGTCGGCCGTGGGTATTCCATACCTGCTTGGGGGTGATGGAATTGATCTGGGTTCATCTAATCATGCTTATGGAGTTGGATGACTGCGATCAGATCATATCCTGACCGATACTGGTCAGTCGGATGCTCAATCGGGCTAGTATAACACACCGAGAGTCGGCTGTACAGGTATTTCGTACATGGTTTCATTATAGTGCTTGGAGGTTCGTGTTACTCTGAAGAGTAACACTCGGTCGTCATGCCACACCGATAATGAGTACTGGAAATACAAAGGCTGGTATGAAATTCACGAAGGGATTGTTGCCACATGCTCCAACCTTGAGGAATTTCATGTATTCACGGAATGGGATTGTTGCCACATGCTCCATTCCCCGTAAATTAAGTGAGGGAGTATCAACACTTATAAATGGCTTTATCTTTTACAAGATGTCAGCGCATAGTTTTACGGTTTTACAATTTTAACCTTAAATGAAAATCCACCATCAACAGTCTCATACGTGAATGTTTATTATTTCTTTTAAATTACTTTCAAAAGATATTATATTATGTTTTGGTGTTTAGAGAGAATTATGTTGAGAATATTATATATGATTGTTGGATTTACACGTGGGCGGATTGTGGGCTCTTCACTGTGTAAGCACTTCGATCGGATATAATGTTGTTACCATTTGTTTTCTTTGAATACTTGCTATGTAGAGTGCGCGTAGAAAAAGGTACTGGTAAGGTACATATCATTTATGACTTGAGGACGGAAACCTCATTGGCGCTTTCATTGAAGAATCCGCAACAGTCATGCCTTGCTACTCTGAAGAAAGACGTCGCTCAACTATTATTTATCTTGTGAATGTGTGCCGGTTTATTGGTTGGTAAAACTGTATATTTCAATACAATTATTATTATTCTAATATATTTTTATTGTATTCCTCGTTTTTAACGGTTTTCAGTAAACCTGCATTGTTTTTGTAGTTGCAGGAAATCCTACACTACACCCCTCACAATAATCCACACAACTAAGACATTTTAAGATGAATAACAATGATTTTATTGATTATTTCCTTGAATGTTTACAAGATAAAATAGAAAAGAGCTAAAGAAAATTACAATCACCACAAACTTTCCCTCTCCTAATGACTTGTCTAACACTCTGAAAAGAATCTCCCCCACAATAGACTTGCTCAACTCTTTATATAGGGTAGTACACAGTGGATGACAGCTAAGCCGTCCTTTATTTTCGGGAATGACTTGCGAAATATCGCAAGTGTACAAGTATATAATCTCGCGACACTCTTAAACTTCGCTAGATCTTCACATCTTTCTCGTGTTTTGGCTGTCGTCATTCATTGCGTCATTTATATTACTCTTCTACGACGCCTTCGCGGTGCTGTCATTTACTAATCTCGCGAAATACTGATGTTGCGATATTCAGATCCTACAGTTTTTAAATCATTCTAGTGATTACTTCAAAGTTAGTTATTGTTGCTACTGGGCACCCTTCGGGATGATGTGCTCACTCAATTTCCACTTTCAGTTTCAGAGACAGATTAAGATGTGTACGAGGCGATGAAAGCTTTCGAGGAGTTGGTTTCGTTAGTTGGTTAGCTTCCTCTATGTTTATTGGTGTTTATAATGTATTTGTAAACCAATTCACTACTGAATATGTATCATATGAGAGGAGTTCTTGTATTTATTTCAGAGAGGGTATAGATTCGGGTTAATCTTTGTTTAGAACTTCTTTCTTAATGTTTAAATAGATCTTTTAGATTGTTAGTGCCTCATTTTATAGTTAATCTCTTGGATTAGTCAGCTGCTAGATTAGGGGGCGCTACATGTTCAATCAGTCAATAAATGGAAACATTACTTATAAGGTCAGCATTTTATTATACACACTGATCATCAAAGCATCAATTACTTCTTGGAGCAAAAGATATCTACAGTCTTGCAGCAGAAATGGCTTATGAAACTTTTGGGTTTTGATTATGAAGTCAAGTACAAGAAAGGGTCAGAGAACAAAGTACTGATGCTCTCTCTCGAAGAGCTCATTGCCCTACTGCCTGCAACTCAATTTCTCTATCTCAGCCTGCTTGGGCACAAGATATTATTGCTAGCTATGCTGATGACCCTAAAGCTCAACATCTTATTTCTTAGCTCACCATCACTTCTGAGACAACTCCTAACTATTCTTACATCAATGGAGTATTGAGGTACAAAAACAGGCTCTATATTGGCAGTTCGTCTACAACAAAGTCCAAAATTTTAAACTCCATACACTCTTCAGCTGTTGGTGGCCATTCTGGTATGCAAGCTACTTACCTTAGAGCTAAATCTTATTTCTTTTGGCCTGCCATGAAGAAGGACATTATATTGTATGTTTCCACTTGTGATGTGTGTTAGAGGAATAAGGGGGAACACACTTTTCCTGCTGAACTGTTACAGCCACTGCCCATTCCAGATCATGCTTGGCAGCACATCTCAATGGATTTCATTGAAGGCTTACCAATGAGTGAGAGGAAATATGTTATTCTCGTGGTAGTTGACAGATTAACAAAGTATAGCCATTTCATTGGTTTGCACCGTCCATACACTGCTTCCTCTGTTGCCAGAGAATTTATTTCCAATGTTTTCAAGCTTCATGATCTGCCATCTTCAATTGTTTCTGACAGAGACAAGATCTTCACCAGCAACTTTTGGCAAGACTTATTTAAGGCTCTAGGCACTCAGTTGCACCTCAGTACAACTTACCATCCACAGACTGATGGTCAAACTGAGAGAGTGAACTCTTGTCTTGAGAGTTACTTGAGATGCATGTGTGGTCACCAACCCAAAAAATGGCATTTATGGCTTCCACTTGTAGAATGGTGGTATAACACTAATTACCACACCATATTGAATATGAGCCCATTTTAAGCTTTATATGGTTATCTTCCACCACACTTAACTTTTCCCTTCACTGCTACCACTTCTGTTGCTGAGGTTGAGACAGATTTAAAACAAAGGGATGATGTTCTTGCTTTACTCAAAGATGCTCTGCACAAGTCTCAAGAGAGAGTGAAGTTTTTTGCTGATCAAAAGAAAACTGACAGAGTTTTCTTTGTGGGGGACAAGGTTTACTTGAAGATGCAACCATATAGGCAAGCCTCTGTAGCCCTCAGAAGAAACTTGAAACTTGCAGCCAAATACTATGGACCATTTGAGGTAATCCAAACAATTTGTCCAGCTTCTTACAAACTACAGTAGCCAGCAGAAGCAAGGATTCATCCTGTCTTCCATGTATCACAGCTGAAGCAGCACAATGGTACCACTCACATCCCATCTCCTACACTCCCTGTTTTAGATACAGATGGACAGATTCTTGTCATTCCTGCAGCTACTCTAGTATCAAGAATAATTTTGCATAATGGAGTTTTTGTGCCTCAACTGCTTATTCAGTGGACGAATTCTTCAGCAGCTGATGCTACATGGGAGGATGCAAAACACATAGCTCACCATTTTACTAAATTTCATCCTTGAGGACAAGGATCTGCTGATGGGGAGGGTGTTGTCATATACCTTCTATTTCACTAGCTTGCTACTCAGCCGCCCCCAATAAACTTTCGTCTGCCCTTATCAATAATGACGTGTCGACTGATCATTTGGCATTTGTTGCCTGTTAGGATGTGAACACGTATCCGGTTTAGATTAGTCAGTCATTAGGTTTTATCTTCCAATCATTGAAGTATTTAAGTTGTAATGAAACCCTGTTTTAGGGTAAGAATGAGTTAATGAAGCTTTGAGGCTGCTACGGCAGAGTTACTATTATCCGATTATATACCATCCATTTTACGTTCGTTTTCCATTGATTCTTTTAGTGATCGTACTAAGAACAATACACATTCATTCATCCAATTGGAAACATAAGATTATTAAAGCAACGTGAATAAAAGATTATTATCCGATGAAGCCCTGGCTCCAGTCACATAAACAAAAAACCACTGAAATATCGAAAACATCTGCAAGCTAAGCTACGAAAAGATATTTTTCTAAAGGAAATAACAAAGTGTAAAATCTAGTTATCAACGTCAAAGCCAAGGTTAATGGCGCCTCCACTGGAATCCTCCATAGAAGACGTTATAATGTCCTCTCCAGGAGCCGGAGCCGCTTCAATGTACTCCCCAGAATCCTCTTCAACATTATCTCTAACAGCCGCTTCAATATTCTTACCAAAAGTTACTTCGACCTCTCCCTCGGAAGCTACACCGGCATCCTTTTCAGAAACTTCCCCAACAGCCTTTTGAGGATGCGCTGGTTCGTCTACATCAGAGTCAAGAATTATGATGCCGTTATGAATAGGGTAATCATGCTTATTCCCATCTAGAGGTTGCTTATGCTCGACCCTTCGTCGCTTCAATCGATCCGGGAATCTTTCAGCCCTGACACTCGTGGGCTGAGACGATTCATCACGCTGAGACGCTTCAGCACGCCTCCACTTTTCCTCCATGTCAACCGAAGCCAAGAAAGCTTGAACACGCCCTCGAACGATCCGTAAATGTGTAAGAGGCATACCCTGTATGGCCCAACCAGCTTCACGAAACAGAGGATCGATTTTAGCTAATACCTCCTCAAAAGCGGAAACCCTGGGTTTGTCAATTCCAAAGCTCTTCTCCGGAGAATTAGAAGAATAATCATCACCAGGGGTTCCCATCATGTACTGCAGAGAAGCATTATGTTTATATTAACAACCTACGTGGTAAAGACAAAAGAAAAAATACAAGAGAACGTGAAGCAATACTTGGAAAGAAGATGAGTGCAACTCTGCGGTGATTGGTATGAAAAGAAAAGCTCAAGTGCCCCCTTTTATATTCCATAAATTGATAAGATCCGGAAAAAGAAAGGACTCTCTATCTGCCGTATATAAAGGCCTTAGATGCGGGATATTAACTTATCTACCTGAAGATAGTTGACGTGTGCCAGGAGGATTGTGTGCTTTGATACTTCATTAAACGTGTCTTACTCAAAGACCGAGCCGACCTCTATCCTGGTAACATCTGTCTACTTTGCCTCATAAGTTTTATCTTTATTTTTCACCATCTAGTGCTTACCCCGCAACAATGTCATTGTTACGTGCTAAGTAGGGGACTTAATGTTGATGGTGGATTTTAGTTCAGGGTTAAAATTGTGAAACCCTGTATTTAATGCGATGTCACCTGCAAAGGAACATAAGCCATTTAAAAGTAATGAGTGACTGGCCCTCTTTGCTCACATATATATTGAGAAATTTAATATATTTGTATATATAAAATTTACTCAGAATGGTGCATGAAGCAACAATCCCAAATATTCAATGAATTTTATCTACATTGGCATTATTCACTAATGCATGGCCTGCCTAGTATTTTCCTATGCTACGTCCCCCAGCTGAACCCTCAATATTGACATGACATGACGATTAATGTTCACTCTCAGCAGAGTAACACGAATCTCCCGAAGTGTCAGTATTAAGATCTACGTGAAAATACTCAGGAACACACAGGTTACACCGCTCTCTGATAAAGAGATTTTGTGTCAACATGCTTTTAGTTAAAAGTGCATGTTCGACGCGCTTAAATTCCTTGAGAAAAATAAGCCTAGACTGCCCATGTCAGTCTTAAAACAATCACGACCACGTGATTTGGCCGGACGATTCAACAAGCTTGGCATCTTCCCAGCAAGACCGAGCAAACTCCATGGTGTTCACCAGCGTGCTCACTACCATGCCAGCCAATCGGAGTCCTCTAAACCCGCCAACGACATTCCTAATCGCTAGCCAGAACTAGGCTAGTTGCGATGTTGAAAGAAAAGCTCAACGAGCTAAGACCGACCATAACGGTCTCAAACCCATCACATGCTCAACTTAGCCAGCCTAGTTGGACGGTTTAGATCTTTCTTCGAATGATCAAAGAGGTGCCGATGTGATTACCGGCGACTCGCCTCCATCCCTGGCTATTCGAACTACATACAGCAAGATAGGAACGCATCAAACCGCTTGCTCAAAAATAGGGTGATCGCACGTTTTGAAAACCCTAAATTCATGTTAAAGGCAGCCAAATTGACTGACTTAGATCTAATTCCAGGAAGCCAGTAGGATGTCAGCATGTTCGCCGGCAACCCACCTTTGCGTCTGACCAATCGGCCTGCTCAAACCAACGTTTAGCGCCTTGAATCGATTAGCCTAAAGAGGGATGGCCTGGCGGCTTTAAAACCCTAAATTGAGTCAGCGGCATTACACAACTGCCGCAAATCATCTCGTCTGTCCAACTTCGCCAGCCTAGTCGGACGGCTTAGATCTGATTCTAGATGGCCAATATGGTAACACCGTGATCACTGGCCACCCCTCTTCCATAAGGAGTGATCGGCCAAGCCACAGCTTTCCCATATGGCCCCAAACGATTGCCCGAAGGTGGCCAATCGCGCTGATTGCATAAAATTTTAATAATTCAACGGCAGTCATTAACTGCCGTTAATCATCTCAGCCACTCAACTTGGCTAGTCGATTTAACCAGTCAGACCTAATCTGGGCCGACCGATAGGATTTTATAATGGCTACGGATGCCGCCTCTTATAAGGACCGACATGCCAACCTCTGGCACGCGCGCACATCCCCTACCAGTTCCCTGAAAATGGCCGGTCGCGCGGGCTCTTTATAAGACATTAAGCTCCGCGACTAACTTGGACGAGCTCTAAAACAACGATGCTTCATGAACATCGATTATTTTGAGCTGCTTGTTTAAAAGCGATGCTTTATATACACCGATTATAAACGATGTTTATAAATATTGATTTCACAAACAATCTTATTATTCGACCTAAAAGCACTATATGCATATTTAAGCGGCAAGTCACACGACTTGACCCACTCGGTAGCCTACCGTATGTGTTTGCCCATGAAATACTCGAGACATCAAATATGTCACAAACTGGGGGATGCTCACTAGGGTATTGGTCTGGTGGTTTACAACATGCGGCGTGGAACATGCCCATTATGAGAAAGTGACAGGAAAGGCGAACGGTTGATAACAGTAAATGAGTAGTGGTGTAAGGCTGGTCGGTCCTCCCTCATGATGGAGACGTGATTTTCACCATTTTTTACACAATCCCCACTTGTCCACTACTTAACTACCTCCACTTCCTATGAGATCAGTGTGCGCTCGATAATGACTTGTATAAATAGGTTTTCAACTTATTTCGACAAAAACAAAATAGAAGTGTGATCAACACAAGTATCCATAAAACACCAAGAACTGATAGCTTACATTCTGCAAGCCAGTTCTACATTCCGATACAAGTCATAAAACAGCCACACCTTCGTAATTCAACATTCTGATCTCAACACCTTCTTCTCTTCCTTCCCTAAGATCAACCCTTCTCCTTCACTTTGTGACCGAATTGAATCTGGAACGGCCATTTCTTGGTTTAGGCCAGAGTCTTATAGATTGATCTCTCGAATCTAAAGTACTCATGTGCAGTAAATTTTTTTAGGGTTTGAATTCGTTTCTTATCAACACACTCAAATTTACCAAAAACAGCAGAATCAGTTTTTACCCCAAAACAGGTTCATGGAGGAAAAATCAAATGACATAAAAAAGAAGGTAATCATATCCGTATAAAAGTAATTCATTGTTGGTTTAAGTTGAGATTGAAAGAATTTTATTTCCATTTTAGTAGGAGTTTGTGTTTGGCCGCACAACATAATGAGCATTGGTGTAATCTTAATATTTGTCATTAAGAATTTGATTTTCATTTCAGTAGGAGTTTGAGTTTGTCAGTAGGTATATTAGGGTTAGTCGACTTGTATGCTTGGTTAAAATTGTTTGGGTGCAGGATAAGTGTCTTCGACAAACAACAAATGGGGCTCTGGAGCTTATAGAGTTTATACTTAATAGTTGTCATTCTGGGATTCAATTGTTGAGCCATGTTCATCTTGGCTACTTTGAATAGCAGATCAGGATTCTAATTCACTTCTTATGAAAGTAGCATTATAGTATTATGTAACATGTTTGATGAGCATCTTCATATTATCGTCTTTGTAGGCTTTGCCTGCTTATGAATGAAACTAAATTCTGTATGGGTTTATTATACAGGTTCGTATGGGGAGAGAATAGAATCTGGGGAACTAAACATATCAGAAAGGATGAGCTGCTTGCAGATTATTTCTTGTGGACCTATTGTGAAAACCAAGATGATGTTGTTTTGAAGTTTTTTGTAAAGTGGTAAGAAAGATGTCGTTCCTCTCAGACTTGTGAAGGATTTTTTTAGATTCAAATAAAACTAGAAAACTCAAAGAAAGTTGTTATCAAGATTATAAAAAGCACCGAGACTCAGGATTCCACCATTGACCAATTAAGTGATTTGAAGTGATTCTAATTTATTGCCTCTAGTAGATTTTCGAAGTAACAATTGTATACATCAAGCATGAAACATCAAAAGTCTTAAACTAAGCATGCTCCATCAAAGCGAATCACAATCATTCAATAAAAATCGATTTTCCAATATTAGATCCATGCAAATAATCATAAAAGAAATTGCAAATAAATAATTAAAATAGAAATATACCACTTTTCATGGAACAATGGCTTCCTCCGTCGCCTCGGATAAGGGGTTTAGCTCCTCATATTAATCACTTGCTCAAAATACATGTTTATAGCCCAAAAGTTGATTAAAAGGATGAAAAATAATAACACAGACTGTTTGCAACGGTATATCGGCGTTACAAAGCAGCTGTAATAATGGAATCATTACGTAGACTGTTGTAAACACTGTTGCTTTGTCGCTTATTTTAAGACCCCTAAAACGACCGTCCTCGATGGCCCTTTGTTCTTCGTGTTCTTCAATTACACCAAAGAAACAATTTCCCCCTGCAACTCCTCCTGTTGATCTCTGTGGTATTCTAAACTTCCCCTAACTTCTTCTAAACTTCAATACCCTTCCCTGGATCTCGACTAATCCTTTTATATCATTCATAAACCTTCAAATCCCAATTAAATTTCTTCTTTTCTTTCCGTGGAAGTCACGGCAATAATCTCTTCTACACGTCTCTGTGTGGTCAGGATTCTTTCTTAGGATAGAGTACGATCTTCAGAGTGTATTATTGACCAAATCTCCACGTACTTACCGTGTATATCACCAGAAATAATAAAAATAAAAATGGAAACCCGAGAGTATCTTATTTCCCGTTTTGCCTCAACCCGAATTATCCAAATTTAATTGGTTGGCTCCAATCAATCGTATCAACCCTTTTATGATATAAGAAGTCCAGCCCAAAATTCCACGATTTAATCTCTCTAAATCCATTTGAAAAATCCACTCCAAATCTGTTTCTAGCTGCTGCCATTTTTCCCGCCAATTTCGATTTTTTGAATTCTTGAAGATGAGGTGCCCCCTATCCCGTAATAGGGGTGCCTTTAGCAAACTGCCTTGGGGTGTCCTGAGGGTGCCCCTTAGTAATTTGGGTACCCCTTATCCGTAGTGAGGGTCCTAATAGTAGGTGTCCTCCTCAGGCGCAACTTTTCGAGCGATTTTTCAAAAATGTTTATTGGCCAAAAATACCTACACACGCATAAAACACCATAATAAGTACAAAAATGAGCACTATCAATATAAAGAATTGAGACAAATTAGACACAAAAATGTGTCTATCAAATACCCCCAAACCTATTATTTGCTAGTCCTCGAGCAAAAATAAAATAAAATCCTAACTCACTTCATGCAGCATCGTCGATTGCATTTAGCGTATGCAATAAGCCTTTAAACCCCTAGGTGGCCCTAGTGGCCGAGTTATAGTCTCGGGAGGGTTTACCAGAGGTGTACCCACAAAACCTTTATAATCCAGACCCTAACTATCTACGCAGAACCTTGGAAGGCACTAAAAAGTCCCCTTGGTTGGCATACTTATTGACTACAAGAAGAAGTACCCTGATGCGAAATTCCAATTGTTGTACACGAGTTTGCACTCAAGCATACTAAAATTCATATATAAGTCACAGAGCTCTACTCAGATAGTTTCTGAACATCATAACCGGAGTCAACCAATCACATGGATAGATAATGAGATGGATATAGAAAAACATAGATGGTTTTGATGTTGACTAAGATGAACGTTGTTTCTCATATCTGTCTAAAGGCCACTGCCAAAACGAACCTATCCTAATGGATTGAGATACTGGTCTAGACTAATATCAACACACTGGCATATACAAGGGAACCAAAGGGTCGATAATCTTAACTCTAGGTCAACACAACCTGGCATATACAAGGGTTCCAAAATGGTCGACTTTATTGAATTTATTCCGGTTGGTCCGATGGTCCGGTCTCAATTTTTTTTTTTTTTTTTTTTTTTGGTATCTCAATCACTCTATATCACCCTAGCAGTGGTAACAACTTGAATCGTGGGCCCCACCTAATCACTTAGAGAAACATATTTTAAAGAAAACAAAATAAAAATAGAAGTGAAAAGGATTCAACGAGATATGGCGAAACTACCATGTTTTTTCTTTAATTATAACACCTGAGCTATGTGCTTTTATGAATAGACTCTTTAGATGTTGCCATCTAATCAGATTGGTTCCTCAACTCCTACAACCAAAATTCTTCCATCCACTTAGATTGGTTAGTGCCATCCTTAATAAGCATAAATTTCTAGGCTCTGAGTTTATTTATTGTAACTAACAAAAAGTTTCTCCTATACCCCCAAACTTAAATCTAACATTGTCCTCAATGTTCTAAAGATAAAATTAAAAACATGAACAAGGAGAAACTGTTACCATTTGAAGCAAAAGAGATAATGAAATATATTACCGTGTTGCATGAATATTGGGTTACCTCCCAAGAAGTGCTAAGTTTAACGTCTTCAGCCAGACATTACGTACCCATAAAATGGCTAATTACCCTTTCAAATCGTATATCAATAGTCGAAACAAATGTGGATCATCAAAATCAATTAAAACTGCCACAATTATGAGACAACCGCACCAAATCGAGAAAATGAATGACCAGAGCACATCCTCATCCAAGGTTTCCCTGCAAGACAACCGGATTTTTCTCAGGTGCCCACTTGGGCTTCATATGAGTGTCTTGATAAACGGATTTACCCAAATAACGAGTCTCAAATATTTGGATTTCCTCCTGGATAGTATCGGGAGGATCGGGTTGTGGAGTCGGAAGAGACTCGGGTAATACCTCGACACACTTGGGCTCGAGTCCCAAGTTAGGGACTTCAAATAGGGATACTTGACGATTACTACCCCCAAACTTAGAATTTTCTGTGTCTCTAGATAGACTAGTTACAATATTCCTAATTTCTAGACCATTAGGTTCCCCCGAAAAGGTCAATTGCTTTCTATAATTTATAATCGAGTGGTTCATCCTCTAAATGCATCTCGAGGAACACAAACCGTAGGACTTATATGTTTCATATCCTCTATGGGCAAACCTAAAGTTTCCTTATTGTCTTGAAGTACGGTCACTGGCCTACTCTCATGATCACTATCCAAATCGGAAGCTATGGGTAAAATCTCAGATGGGCCTAAAAATGCATAATTAGGGTCCAACTTAGGAGGATCTCTAGGCTCTTCGAAACAAAGGCTTAAGGTAGATTCGGTAGCTAGTAATGGTTCGAACCTAGCTTTCCATTTATCGGTATCTAACATAGGAATAGAATCCAACAGAGCATTTACTTGTTCAATGTTGCTATCATCGTCAAAATCCATGCTAAAATGGGCTAGACAACTCTCTAATGGATCTTCCGATAAGGTGTTTGGTAATGACTCCTGAACTAAGGTTCCTATCATGTTCACCTCTTCAATGCATGTGTCATCTAGCTCGAATGTAGCTTACTGACATTAAAAATATTCAACTCAATAGTCATATTACCAAAAGATAGATTCATAATACCATTTCGACAGTTAATGATCGCATTAGACGTAGCTAAAAATGGGAGACCTAAAATCACAGGTATCTGGTTCTCTGGGTCGGGGACAGGTTGGGTATTTAAGACCACGAAATCCACAGGATAAATAAACTTGTCGACCTCAATAAGAACATCTTCTATCACACTACGAGGAACTTTAACAGACCTCATCTAATTGCAGTGTTATCTTGGTAGGTTTCAATTCACCAAGTCCTAGCTGTAAGTACACATGGTACGGCAAAAGTTCACACTAGCTCCTAAGTCAAGTAAAGTTTTATCTACCCGATGTTTTCCTATCGTGCAAGCAATGGTAAGGGCACAGGTCTTTATATTTAGGAGTTGTGTTGTTCTCGAATGATCGAACTTACATGACTAGCTAAAAGGCTTTTTAGGGACACTAAGCTTGCGCTTTCGCGTACACATATCTTTAAGGAATTTGGCATAAGCCGGAAGTTGCCTAATTGCTTCTAGTAATGAAGGTTTATGGTAACTTTCTTAAAAACCTCCATTATATCATTAAAGTTGGATTCACTCTTTGTTGGTACTAATAGTCAGGAAATGGGGCTCTAGGCATAAAATAGGGCCTCTCGGAGCCGAATTGGCATCATCGGAGATTTTATCGGTCTCCTCGCCTATGGATGGTCCCGAGGGTGAACTACGGTATTCTCACTATCGGGCATGGTTACTCGATTGTCTACTACTCTACCACTCCTAAGGGTTCTAATTGAATTCAACCGATGTGATGGTTTTTCACCTACTTCATGAACTCCTCTAGGGTTGGGTTGTGTTTGACTAGGGAACCTACCTTTTTCTCTCAAGGACTCATTTATCGACTAACTGCGTTTTTAACTCGGCAATAGCTTGACTGTTTTCTTGCCCTATCCTGTTACTAGCTTCTACACTTTGTGAAAGTGATTGGTGCATCTTTTCAGTGTTTCGAATAAATGAGGCAAGAGTTTCTTCTAGACTTAAAATTTTCTTATCGGACTGATTTTGAAACTGAGCTACTCCTGAAGGATTCTTAGTATAGCCAAAACCCGGGGGAGCATTAGAATTACTAAACCGACCTTGATTCTCGGTCCTTAGACCATGAGAGGTTCGGATGGTTTTCTCCAACCCGGGGATTATAGGTTTTACGAATATGGGTCAAACTTTTGACGGGTTATCAAATCTAGTGTTATTATTATAAAGAGCATTGGCTTGCTCTTCAATAGTCCGGCCTTCCCAAAAAGGCTCCACTCTACCACTAGTGTGACCCAATTCTAAAGCTTCTAACCTTTTAGCTATTGCCGCAATTTTGGCATCGATTCAAAGCCTCCTTCTAGCCTATTAACGTTTCCTCTGCCTAGAAGAATTGTTTTCTTGGGTTCCCTACTGTTTTCCCATTGCTGGGTCTTTTCGGCGATTTCATGCAAATATGTCATCGCCTCATCAACTGTTTGGTTTTCAAACCCACCTGTACACATAGATTCTACATTGTGGTCGTAGTGGAATAATCTAAACCCTCATAAAGGATCTCGAACTAACCTAACATTTTCTAGACCATGATGAGGACATTGGGCTAATAAATCATTGAACCTTTCCAAATACCTATACAAAGATTCTCCCTCCTGTTGAGAAAACGTGCGATTTGCGTCCCTAATAGACGATGTTTTGTGCCTAGGGAAAAACTTGTTCAAAAAGGCAGATGTAAGTTGTTCATATGTTTCAATTGAACTTAATCCAAACTATATAGCCACGATTTGGCTTTATCTTTCAAGGAAAAGGGAATAACCCGAGTTTTAAAGCATCATCATCAAGGTTTCTAATCTTTAGGGTACTACAAATTTCCTCAAAGTCCCTAACATGAAAATATG
This sequence comes from Papaver armeniacum, assembly GCA_023531295.1. Classification (NCBI taxonomy): domain Eukaryota; kingdom Viridiplantae; phylum Streptophyta; class Magnoliopsida; order Ranunculales; family Papaveraceae; genus Papaver; species Papaver armeniacum. The sequence continues at coordinate 114,659 of JAJJWW010016485.1, read as the reverse complement.
GGTTTTCATTTTCTTTCCTAAGAAGATTGGGAGCAAATTGTAAGGTCCCGGTTTAAGTTCATAAGTTGCTTCACATTTTGATAACTTGATACACGAGGGACGAGTAGTCCTAGTCGGGTTCAACAAAGCTTTCAAAGTTGTCATTTCGCACTATTGGAATATTAGGGATTGTCTCCTCAAACCGACGTTCAAAACGGACTCTTCAAAAATCGGACTTTATAAATTGAGGTAATCGAGACGCTTAGAACTACTAGGTTTTCTTTAACAAATCTACCTAGGCGTCTCTTTTACGTTCGGAGCATACAAAAGAATTAGGAAGGGGATTCTATGCAATCACAAATCAAGGGCTCGACTCAACCAAAGCAAACCTAGAGATTTCTAGCAAACAAAAAGCATGATGGCTCCACTTAGATTTTTCTAGACCAGACTTCTAATCCTTCGAAAGGGAATTCGTTACAATTTAAGCAAACCCCTCTGGAATCAATCCGAGTCAAAGTAAGTTGAATAGAGGCGAGGGAAGCTCAGTGGAGCTTTGATACCCAAGGCCTCACCGAAATCACAATGCGGCGCAGTCACGCATTCAACTCACAGAAACCTACATGAACTTCGAAGTGTGCTTAAAAGAGTAACCAATATTTTTCAAATAACTTTCCTATTAAGCTCGTTACCCTATCGGTCTTGTTCTATTCAAAATTTTAAGGCTTAGTTTCGCGTAGGTTACGTGTTCCTATGGCGGGCAAGAAGAGAATGGTGATGAAATCCGAACCCTTATCTTGTATGGCCAGGCCTTGCCCTTTACTAGAAAATTAAAGCAAATTATTCAAGTCCTCAGCATATATGCAAACGAAGGAATCCAGTAACTCGCTGACAGGGGATTCGCGAGTGTTCAGAATCTTACCTCCCGTTCCAGCCGGGGAATGAATCGGTTGTAGTCGACTCGGGCCACCGACTCCTATGTCAGTGTACGAACCCAAGGTGCAGAGACAATATCGTAATTGTCCTCCTTCTCTGCAAACAGTTTATATTTAAAGTACCCTTCCGTAGGGTAAAAATAAAAATAACGTCCAAAGTCCAAAAGTCCAAAGTCCAAAAAAAGAAAAAAAAAATTACAAAAATAATAAACCCTAATACAATTTTTTTTCTTTTTTTTTCTAAAAAAAAAAAAAACCCTAAAAACAAAATAACTAAAATAAAATCGTCTTCTTTTCCATTCTTTTTGCTTTAATCTTTCGCTCCAAGTCTTTACGAAATCACCAAACTCCTTGGCTCAATTTTCTTTATGATCCGTAACTCAGACAAAAGATAAATACCCAAAACGTAAAAGAACAAAAATAATAAAAAACTAAAAAAGAAAAAGAAAAACAAATCTAAAACCCTAAAACAAGTCCGCCGGGCGCGCCAAAAATTGATGTTGTTTTGAAGTTGTTTGTAAAGTGGTAAGAAAGATGTCGTTCCTCTCAGACTTGTGAAGGATTTTTTTAGATTCAAATGAAACTAGAAAACTCAAAGAAAGTTGTTATCAAGATTATAAAAAGCACCGAGACTCAGGATTCCACCATTGACCAATTAAGTGATTCAATCTAATCAATATTCATGCAATTCTTTGCGTTTGAAGTGATTCTAATTTATTGCCTCTAGTAGATTTTCGAAGTAACAATTGTGTACATCAAGCATGAAACATCAAAAGTCTTAAACTAAGCATGCTCCATCAAAACGAATCACAATCATTCAATAAAAATCGATTTTCCAATATTAGATCCATGCAAATAATCATAAAATAAATTGCAAATAAATAATTAAAATAGAAATATACCACTTTTCATGGAACAATGGCTTCCTCCGTCGCCTCGGCTAAGGGGTTTAGCTCCTAATATTAAACACTTGCTCAAAATACATGTTTATAGGCCAAAAGTTGATTAAAAGGATGAAAAATAATAACACAGCATCGCTTGCAACGGTGTATCGGCGTTACAAAGCAAATGTTACAATGGAATTCTATGAGAATGTTGTAAAAAATGTTGCTTTGTCGCTTATTTTAAGACCCCCTAAACGACTTGTCCTCGATGGCCCTTTGTTCTTCGTGTTCTTGACTACACCAAAGCAGAACAATTTCCTGCAACTCCTCCTGTTGATCTCTGTGGTATTCTAAACTTCCCCTAACTTCTTCTAAACTTCAATACCCTTCCCTGGATCTCGACTAATCCTTTTATATCATTCATAAACCTTCAAATCCCGATTAAATTTCTTCTTTTCTTTCCGTGGAAGTCACGTCAATAATCTCTTCTACACGTCTCTGTGTGGTCAGGATTCTTTCTTAGAATAGAGTACGATCTTCGAGAGTATTGTTGACCAAATCTCCATGTACTTACTTGTATATCACTTTAAATAATAAAAAAAAAAATGGAAACCCGAGAGTATCTTATTTCCCTGTTTTGCCTCAACCCGAATTATCCAGCCCAATTGGTTGGCTCCAATCAATCGTATCAACCCTTTTATGATATAAGAAGTCCAGCCCACCAAAATTCCACGATTGAATCTCTCTAAATCCGCTGAAAAATCCACTCCAAATCTGTTTCTAGCTGCTGCCATTTTTCCCGCCAATTTCTGATTTTTTGAATTCTTGAAGATGAGGTGCCCCCTATCCAGAATAGGGGTGCCTTTAGCAGCTGCCTTGGGGTGTCCTGAGGGTGCCCCTTAGTAATTTGGGTACCCCTTATCCGTAGTGAGGGTCCGAATAGTAGGTGTCCTCCGGGCGCAACTTTTCGAGCCGATTTTTCCAAAAATGTTTATTGGCCAAAAATACCTACACACGCATAAAACACCATAATAAGTACAAAAATGAGCACTATCAATATAAAGAATTGAGACAAATTAGACACAAAAATGTGTCTATCACAAGAGCATATATCCATCACGCTATTTATCTTCTTCGCAGTCATGTAAATCTCGGAACAATTCAGTTCAACTTCTTGGAACCCCGTTGAGACGAGTTTCTTTTGTGACTAGTTGCCAGAGATGCACTACCATTTGCTTGTTTGGAAACAAAGGAATACCAGAGAATAGTGGTAATGTAAGTAACTTATCTTTATTTGTTGGCAGTATAACTAGGGAAACTAACCATGGAAGAGAACAGTATATGCATATATGTTCATTGGGTGAATTGGTTGAAGTGTATATGAATATATGTTCTTCATCATGCTCTTAGTAGCTTTCTTTCAGGAAAAATCTACTATCTGTGATTGTTAGTGGTGTCAGGTGTTTGTAAACTCTATTTTTAGGACTTCCTTGTATGCCATGTCTCAATATGATCCTATTTGATGTTGTTTCTTATGTGTTGAGTGATTGGTTGGCTATGTGGAAGACACTAGTTGTTGCATAAAATCCTTTCATAAACTTTAGCATAGTTATTTGCAGTCGTGAACTCATATAATTACATCAACCTATACCGTTCCAGTTGGGCCAGCAGAAATACTTGCCTTTTCCGTGTTCTGTTTTTTAATCAATTAGAGATTCACTGAGCATAAACCTGTTATATGACTGCGGTATTTCTAGTTCTTATTACTGCTGATTTTCTTCGTTTTTCCCAGATCTATAAAGTCTTACATAGGATGCTTCACCTTTTAATGCTTTTAACAAAAATATGGGGTTACGCTTGTTATGAATTGAAATTGCCTTTACATGTTTGAAGATTCAGTGAATTCGGAGTTGATGGTGGGCCAGCAGCAAAGGCTCTCTGTTAGAGCATAACTCGGTTGAACCCACCAAGCATTGGTATGTCAAGTTTGGTTGTCATATTTTGCTGAGCCAAAACTCATTTTAAGAGTCGCTTGATTATGTACTAGAGTCAACTTCGTATAGGTTAGCTTGAAAGTATTAGGATATGAGACATTACAAGTATTGCGAAGACTTGAAGAAGTGAATAAGTAAGGAACTACAACGACAACATCATCCTTCCACTTGAGGTTAGTGATATTTGACTTGAACTGTTTCATTCCCTAACGTATCTTTCAAGTCGTGCATATTGAAAACAAAACTGCGAAGCATGAATTATTATACTCTAGTTTAAGGGTGCACAGGAACCGAGCCGGACCGACGGACCGTCCCGGAACCGGTGGAACTGTACCTATTTTTGTACCGAACCGTGGAAGGGGGTACAGTACCTGGTCCGAAAAATAGGAACCGAGGCTGAGGAGGTACAGGTACACGGTCCTTCCCAAGTCCCGTGCCGTACCGGACCGGGTGTACCGAGAGATGCGTGACGAAACCATCTAAATTGGGACAAACACCAACTCGTTAAGGGCAAAAATACTTGTACTAGATTTATGTGTGGGTTCTTCTCGTTAGCTCTACGTTAGCCTCTTCTTCTTTGTGTGGCTTTGTGACGTTGGGGTTTGGCTAACATTTGTTGTAAAATCTTGTTCTCGCATGTGTTTATGCTTCCTTCTCTTACCTCGAAGACCGTAATGATTAAACCATGGAGATAATTCTAATATATTTTTCATTTCTAAATTTGTGTTTCCAAATTAACACCTACTCAACCTTGGTTAAAAGATAAGACTGTTGTAGAATAAATATGTGCAAGAGTTTTTTTCTCTACCAAAGGTACACCGACCATCGATACAAACTTGCAGAGTGCTAACGGCTAAAGGAAAACCATCAAACATTCGTGAACTATACTTTCGTAGACCTCCAACTGAGTGTTTTAGTCTAAATTATAGTTGTCGAAATCACTACTATGTTATTTTAATCAAATATTTCAATGGGAACATGAAAATTAACGAATGAGTTCTGCGAACCTAGAAATTATGGTCCCCGCTTGGTATGTTACTAATTGTCAACATTGGCACCGACAGATGCTGGTGCCGTACACTGCAACCGTATCTCGGTACCGAAACCGAGGTACAAGGCTGTGTGTCTTGGTCCAAAATTTTGGAACCGACGCGTGGGGGAGGTACAGGTACTCGGCCTCGGCAAGAACCGAGCTGAACCGTACCGTGTGCACCCTTACTCTAGTTAGACATGGTATTAAGGAATACAATACGATGTTTATTGCTTAACCATTAAACTTTGTAGATAAGACATCGACATAATCGTTTGAATGCTATTGTGATTATGTATGGGTATAAGGTGACGATTTCATCCTAGAAAACAATGTTTTACATTTGTTTTAAGGAAGTAAATTCATGAACTTGTTTTGTGAATCAAAAGAGAAATCGCCAAGCATTATTGGTATTGTTATTCATTGCATATCTTTTTGAACATCCAATATGTGTGATTAGTATAACCGCTCATGACTTGTTTATGTTCTTGGTAAAACTATTCACAAATGCCTGACTTTTGTATTGGTATGACTTTTATTAGTGAAACCGATCTTAAATAATCACCTGAGATGGTATGATCGATTTTGTGTTATTGGTATGACCGACTCTGGGTAAAGGGGAACCGATCTTAGTAAGAGGTGCAAACTATCACAAAGGGGAATCGATCCTTGTATGAGGTGCAGCAAGTTTTTAGAAGAAAGGGGAACCGATCCTATGGACATGTGCAACACGTTTTTAGGCAAAGGGGAACTGATCCTATGGACATGTGCAGCAAGTACAAGTTAGATACCATATATATGTGGGGAACCGATCCTAGTACTTAGTCAACCGAATTTTGGTAACTAGCGTGACTATGCAAAGTACTCACATGGAGGTAGAACCGAAACTTGTTTTGGTAGAACCGTGAAACCCATGATTTGTGATTGAGTGTTCTTGATCAATCACATAGTTCTTGAAAGTCGGATGAACCAATTATAAATTTGTTTGGAAGTGTGGCAAATCGGTTTCAAGATTGTAAGTATGAAAGAGGACTTACAAAGTAAGGATGTCGACATACTTTGAACATGTGCAGTAACGCTAATCTTTAAATGTTCAAAGTTATTCCTTAATAGCTAAAGGAAGAAAATCCCGGATCGAAAAAAATAAATTGAGAATCTTTTATTTAAGGTTTTTTATTTTATTTTTGGAAAATGATAGTAATATGCATTTTCTAGTTGGAGATTTTCTAAGAGATTTTCAATCATTATTTGGACAAAGCATTTCCAGGAATTATGGAAACCGAATCTGGAATATATTGCATATCTTGAGAATATTTTCGGTTTTGGAAATTCCTTGGAGTCCAAACTTCCTTGGTCTATAAATATGAAAGTCTGTATTTCGAGCAAACTAATCCTCGTATAGCAAACTATCTCAGTTGTGCTGCTACTGGTGAAGCCGCCTATTAGGAGAGGTGAGTAACGTAATTAGGCGAAATCTCTTACGACCGCTCAGTTTAAAGACTTCTTTGGGATTGAGAAGCTCTATTAGTACCGTTGGTGGGAAACTAGATAATTCGGTATATCTTTTGTTTTCGATTGATTTGATTGACTAACGGTGGTTGAACTTTGATTGCACCTAGTTTGTGTATGCTTGAGAATCTTCCCTTCTAATATAAGATTCACTCAAACTAGATCGAAGTTTCGATGGGGATCTTTAGACTGTTTGTAGTTCTAAAGACGTCTTGTGATAATCCATTGTTAACGGACTCCGTTAAATGTGATTGATCACAATAGATTCAAGTTGATTGTGTGCGGAGTGTTTATTGAAGATCTAAGAAGATTTGAAGACAAAGAAGACTTTGAAGATTTCGATTTTGGTTCATAATCTTTGGTGTGCACAATACTTGTTTCGGTAAAAGATCCAACTATATTCGGTTTATCCTTGGATCCAACTATATTCGGTTTATCCTTGTGGTAGATTAGATTGATTAGTTGTGTAGATCGATGTTGCATCAATACAATTCTTTGTGATTAAAAGTATTGATTGCAAAATCTTAACAATTACTTTGGTAGTTGATAATAAGATAGATCTAAGAACTCTGAAAAGGAGTTTATTGAGATAAACGAGAAGAGCCTTTGTCGAACTCACATCACTTGGTTGAAAAGAGTTGATACCAAATAGATTTGTTGTTCCTTTAATCGTTTGGAATATGAACCAAAGGAATTGTTTCCAAGTACGTGACTTATTCATAAGTTGGAGGCGTGGGAATACAATATCTCCGGAACTAGGTGAACTATAGGTTTAGTTGCTTGGTCTCAACTATACGAAGTTGGTTTGATTTTGTATAGCGGCTTAATCCCGAGAGTATTCAAATGTCCTCGGACAAGGTCCCTAGGGTTTTTCTGCATTTATGGTTTCCTCGTTAACAAAATCTTGTTGTGTCATTTACTTTTATTTTCCGCAATTACAATTGTTGTTATTATAATTTAAAGTATATTACACAAACGTTAATTCCTATTTACTTGATAAGTAATCCTATTGTGTTTGGTTAAGTCCGAACCTTTTATCAAGTAAACATACTTCGTTGTTGTATTGTATTGATCTCGTATCCATAGACGATCACACGAAGTGTGAACCGATTTGTTGTATTGTCTCGACTCGCCTCCATAGACAATCACTTTCGGAGAAATGACTTATAGGTGGAAAAGTTTTAGATTGAGGTATATTTGGGTACCCTCGTCTTTTCAATTGGTATCAGAGCATGCAAACACGAAAATATCTAACAATCAGTGTTTGGTGCGATCCAACCTATAAGAAATTGAATCTATGTCTGATTCAGTTAACGTTATGCAAGAGTATGACTACTCAAAAGTTGAAGATGTTACTACTTTGTTGACTCATGATCCAGGAGTTGCGAAAACATCTGTGTCCATCTCTGATGGAAAGGAAGATGCTGATAGAGAGTTGGTAAAACTCCTAAAGCCTATAAAATCTCTATCTTCTAAAGTGCTGATATTAAAGACAGTGACAAATCTTCTTAAACAGGAGATCAGAGTATGGATCTCTTTGTCAAATTAGGAGCTCTTGGTAAATCTCTTTCTCAAGAAAAGGAGACTCGTCATATGACTCTGATTAATGATACTGTTGTGATTTCTTCTGATGTTGAGGAAAGTAAAAGTCCTTGCTCGACTTTTACAGATTGTGATAAAACCGGTTTAGTCACATCTGAAACATGTCAAGATGATGGTAGTTTTCCTAACTACATCAAGTCAGAAGAGGATAAGAAACCATCTTCTATATCTACTGATGATCAAACGAAATCTTTTCCGAAGGAAACTTTGAAACGATTCCGTGAAAGTGATCTTAAGGAATACAATTTTCAGTCACTTGACATGAAACTTATACTTCTTCAACGTACGGTGGTAAAAATATTGAAAGAAGTTTCTTGTCTTAAAAAAACTGAAAGACCATTCCTCAGTAGAAAGACAGATTATATCGAAACAATCCTTGTTTTGATGAAGAACAACTCCAGAAGAAAGGGAAAGAGAGAATCTCTTCCAAAAGAAACAATCAGGACTTTCCGATAATTGTTTCAGATAATCACACTGATGTGGATCATAAGGAAGTCCTTAGAATGAGAAAATCTTATGAAAATCTCATTGAAAGAATTAAGAGAGATTTATCTATCTCCTCAAAATTCTCACGTCGATGCAGTTTCTCCACATGATCATATCTCTAGAGTTAGAAAAGAACATCGTCTTGGGAGAAAATATTTTGGGCAGAAATTCCCGAAGAGAAACATGAACTATGTTTCTGATATTCACTGTAAGCTAGAAATAGCTTACTCCGATGCAACTTAGTTGTACCAAAATTGTGCACTCACATCCTTTTACGTGCTCTTATTCGTGGATGGGAAAGGTACAATAAAACTGGAGCACATTTGTTTGTGCAGTTGTTTATCAGAAAAGTTGTGACACTTGATGGATAGCTGCGAATCCATGGTTGTCTGAAAAATGTTCATGATTATCACGATCTTCCAAAAATAGGTTTTATTTAGAATTTTCGAATTTTAATAAAGCTTCCAACTTGAGAAGTTCGGATAAAGGAAACGAAATATATTCTTTAATATTTTCGGATTCTCTTGATATTTCGGTCTGAAAGTTGTCTCTTATTAAAGGGAAACTATCTCTTGCCTGTTTTATTGAAACCCAGATCAATCCTTTTTATATATAATTAACCGAGTATGCCTCCAATAACTCGCAGTGTTACAAAGGTTAATAAGGAGGAAGCTCAAAAAGGCCAAGCTTGTATTGCAGTTGAAATATCCTAAAGGCATAGAGAAAAACCATTTAAGTTTACCTTGAAAATCAGCTCAAACCTGTTAAGCAAATGCACGATGGAGAAGTACATGTGAGCTAGTCTCGGTAAAATTTAAGAATTCAGACGATTATTAGATGCTTATTGCTATAGAATTTTAAAAAAGTGAAAACTACTAGAAACCCCTTACTATATGGGTTCAATATATAGAAGCCCCACTAAATGGATCCTACACTATCAACTCCATACTTTCATAAAATGATATTACTAGGCCCCGAAAATCAAATTATCTTTAGATCGGGCCCATAATTAATTATTCTAATTTTAATAATGACAACAATACCCTTTAGTATTTATACAAGAAAATATATCGAGAAGATATTTCATTTCTTCATTCTATTTCTCTCTCTTCTCCATCTCTTTCTCTCTCATTTTTAGCATTTCGCATCTATGAAGATGAAGAAGACGAATCTATCCGGTAGTTTTTGCAAACATCGATAATCTTCAAATATGAGATGCAAGAGACGATGAAAATTGTCATCAACAAGTAGATCTGAAGATTCAGCTCGTCATCGATAATCGGAAGATTCAAATCGATCTTTGAGATTTTTATAAACATTTCGGAAGATCAAATCAACAAATACTCGGGTATGATTCTAAATATAAGCTAATTGATTGATTTTAACCGAATAAATATCATCTTTGTTTTCATATATTTCAAAACCGATATCTTCGTTTTTCTTTTCTTTGTTTGGTTTTCACTTGGATCGAAGAACAAAAACAACATAACTTCTTTGAAACAAACGATTTTCAAAAAATCTAGGTATGATTTTCTTCTTGTTGTTTACGTTGTTTTTACATTATTTTTTTGGATTTTAATGTATTTTAGTGTATTAATAGATTAGGTTTTTATGATTAGGATGTTGATTTGGAAGAAAATAAGGCTCGAGATTAAAAACGTTGTGAGATTTATGGAGGATATATTGAAGTTTCAGATTCAAGACGGGGATGATAGGTATAATTACTTACTTTTCTTTTAATTTTTAGTTTATTTTTTCAATTAAGTTTGTTGTATGTTAAGGACGTGGATCTTTTTTGTTTTTGGTTTGATGTTCAGACTAATGAAGAAGTTGTTATTAAGCTAGTAATGGTGATCTGAACTAGCAGGATGTGTAACTGCTAGTTACACATCCTGGGATATAAAGTTTATGTTCCATATATTGTAGGTTCTTATGAAAAGGTATGTCATGCATATTGGAATGAACTAGCATATGGATGTCTAAGTGCTAGTTATTTGAACTAGCAGGATGTGTAACTGCTAGTTATGAAAAGGTATATCATGCATATATGTTGGCATATGGATGTCTAACTGCTAGTTATATGAACTAGCAGGATGTGTAACTTCTAGTTACACATCCTGGGATATAAAGTTCTATATATTGCAGGTTCTTATGAAAAGGTATATCATGCATATTGGAATGACTAAATAACATTGGTTGGAAGTTGATTTATGGCCAGCTTGTTCTCAGTAAAGGACCATCATTCGGTTTGGATGATGAACTAGTATTTATATGGATGTGTAACTAGTAGTTACACAAGCTATATGGATGTGTAACTAGCGATTACACATCCTGGGATATAAAGTTTATATTCTATATATTGCAGGTTCTTATGAAAAGGTATATCATGCATATTGAAATGACTAGACAACATTGGTTGGCAGTTGCTTTATGGACAACTTGTTCTCGGTAAAGGATCATCATTCGGTTTGGATGATGATCTAGATAAAGAAATGAGTAAAGCAGGTCACTTCTTTATCCTAAAACTCTCTCCCTCAACTCTTCCTTGAAAAGGGAAAAACTATTCAATGCACTCAAATTCTTTTTGAAGTTTTATTCACTTTTAGTTTTTTTGATTTTCATTTATACATGATGATTATTACATGAAATGGTGGTAGGAATTTATGTTGTTGTTTTAGGTTCGATTTGTTGTTTTTTACATTTCAATTTGATTTTACAGGGTTGATTAATGGTGGTGGTGATAATTTTGATGGGGAGTTTAAATAGTAAGTGTATAAAATTGAAGGAGAATATTAGAAGAAAGAGGATGAACCATGTTTAGTTTTTGTTTGGTCTTTGGTGAGCAATTACAATGAATTTGATTAATATTTCATTGTGATTGAGTTTCTCAAAGAATGTGATTGCTATGTCAGTTTAGGTGATTATGTATCCATTTTATGTTAATTGTTGGCTTACACTACTGGTTTTGTGTGGGTCAAAGGACAAGATACGTATGTGTAACTATAGGTTACACAAGTTTTTTTTTTTGAAGCATAGTTTACACAAGTTAATTGTTGGCTTACGCTATTGGTTTCCGGATGTGTAACTACAGGTTACACAAGTCCTTTGTGTTTCTAACTGCAAGTTACACAAGCATACACATGTGTAACTATAGGTTACACAAGTTCTTTGTGTTTCTAACTCGCAGGTTACACAAGCCATATTGATGTGTAACCTAGCAGTTACACAAGCATATGCATGTGTAACTAAAGGTTACACAAGTCCTTTGTGTTTCTAACTGCCGGTTACACAATCCATATGCACGTATACCTACTAAGAATCTGTAAGCATTATTTACACAATATAAATATATGTGTAACTTTTATTTACACATACTGACTGAATGTGTATTTTTTACAGAAACATTTAAATCACTCTCGGATTTATAGTAGGAATCTCTTTGTTCGACTATTTACTTGAAAATATTGCATTCTTTCCATTAATTTTGCATTCTTTTCATTCTTCGTTCGATTTTAGTTTGCTTATCTTGAGTCTTGGCCTACAAATATGTTGTTTGATTAAAGAATTTGTGGTGGTGTTGATGGTGGAGGTGCAGGTGCAGGTTTTGGAAGAGGATAAAGAGGAAGTGGTGGTAGTGCATCAGGTTTGGAGGATAATTCGGATTTGGAGTTAGTGGTAGTGTTTTGGTATGAAGCGAGAGGGTTTTCTATGGATCTTTGGACAATGTAAGTATAGTCAATTTTTGTTTAACTTCCATTAAACTATGAACTGATCATTGCATAAAGTTTAAATTTTAAGCTTGTGAATATAAGGAAGGTTTTTGGTTTTGGTTTCAAATGATTTTTGGTAGATTTTGTATGAACATGTATGAACAATAATAAGACACTAGCTTACCAATAGAACCAAGAACATTTATCAAAGCTTTGGGATATTCTTGCAGTTTATTGCTGATAGATAAGGATGTTTTCTAATGTCCCAAGTGAGAAGTGATGATTCTTAGCTTTTTTTAGTTGAAAATGTGTGCTTTATATGGATGTGTAACTAAGAGTTACACAAGTCAGGTGCATCTGTAACTCTCAATTACACATACTATATGCATGTGTAACTCCTATTTACACATGTTAAAATGAACAAACTTGCAAGTTGCAACCAAAAAATTCCACATGCTAGGTATCCAAGTCATATGCATGTGTAATCGCCAATTACACATGATAGATGCATGTGTAACTCCAAGTTACACATGCTAAGATGGGTTATCATGTGTCTTTTACGTGATCTTTGTTCTATAATTTTGCCTTACAATTCTCCTATAATATTATTTTCTTTTTGCTTTTTATTCATCCAACCTAATCCATGGATGTTTATTTCGTTGCGGATATGCAAGCATTTTGGAAATAGGAAGACAAGAAAGAAAGGCAAAACTTCTAGTATAGGTTTCAATGGCTTATTTCTAGTGTTTTAACTCATTTATTGTGTTCGGAACAACCCGATTACTATAGTCAAACAGAAGTTATTATTGTAAATTAATATTAATGCGATAGATGTATTTTTGTATATTTTTTTTTTGTTTGTAATCATGTTGACTACACATGCCATATGCATGTGTAACTTGTGGATACACTTGTCATATGTATGTGTAACTTCTTCTTACACATGTCATATGGATGTGTAACTTTAAGTTACACACTATTTAATACACAACATGAATGTGTAATTTTTATACATGTGTAACTTCCTTACACTTGCAATATCAATGTGGCCGGAGGTGGTGGTGAGCGGTGGTCGGTCGACGGTGGTGGTTATCGGCGGCGGTGGTTGGCGGTGGTGGTTGGTGGTGGTCGATGGCGGTTGTGGTCGGAGGTGGTTGCCGGCGGTGGTTGGTGGTGGCTATGGTGGTTGGTGGTGGTCGGAGGTGGTTTCCTGGTGGTGGTCGGAGGTGGTGGGTTTGCGGTGGTGGTCGAAGGTGGTTTTGGCGGCGGTGGTCGGAGGTGGTTGCCGGCGGTTGTGGTCGGAGGTGGTTGCCGGCGGTGGTGGTCGGAGGTGGTTGGCGGTGGCTGTGGTGGTCGGAGGTGGTTGGCGGTGGTTGGAACATCATCACATAATATTTTAATAATTTGGGGCCTAAATTTAAATTTTATTTAATTATGGGCTTGACCATATGCATAAGGGTATCAAGGTCTTTTAATAATTTGGGGCCTAGATTTAAACTTCTTTTAATTAAGGGTCTCACATTATGGGTTATCCATGGGTTGGGCCTTAGCCTAATTTTCCCTTTAAAAAAATCAGTCGCCTGAATTTATACAGAATCCAGACATTACTGCTTATGAGCCCATTACTATATGCTCGCAGTGGACCATGGGCATTAACACAAGGGAATTGAATGCTTTCTCGAGTATATATCATCGTTGCAGTATGCACAATAGAACTTTTTTAAATTCTACCGAGATTAGCTCGTAATCTCCTAATTTCAATTCCTGGCTTGATTGGGGTATACCTGTATTAATTGGGGTATACCCAATAAGATAAAATCAGTCATTATGAAGTAAAGTCAAGCCACCCTTAACTATGGCATAGAAGTCCATAAGATGTTTGTTTGGGTCCTCATTCACCATGCCATGGAACTTTGGTAACTCTCTAATCAACCCCGCTTGATCTCTAAGGTTGAGTTAGTTTGGATACACCATTGTTGTGTATCAAGCTTGTGAGAAGCTAGGTCCTTGAGTGTACGTTCAGCCATTGTTTCTTCCTCTTTGTCCGAATCACTTGATGAAGAAGGAGGAAGTGGAGTGTTAATCGCGACGAATGAAATCCTTTAGTTGAGTGCCTGGATCGAAGACGTATTGGACTCGGGCCTGCCCTCTTTAAGCATTCACCAAAGGTATAACACCAAACAAGATTCTCAAAAACTAAGTTAGATACGGTAAAGAATCTAACAAAGCAAGAATAAAGCAAAAGAAAAACAACTAAAAATCGCCCGTTGCTCCCCGATGGCAAAGGGACGGAGCCAAAATTTGATGCGTGTCGTAGGTGCAATCAAATTAATATCTTATTTCCACTCAATTAAAAATAATATAATGGAAGTCAAGTTCGTTCCCACGAGGAGCAAGAGATTCTAGTTGTAAAATTGTCACGAAAAGGGGGATGTATAAAGCAAAAGAAAGTAAATAAAGCAATTAAAAGTTAAAGTTGAAATCAATAAGAGACAAGATCAAGGAATCCTTCTTCGTTGCAAAACAATGATTAAAGTTATGTTCTTTTCTACTTGTTATTAGTCACAAATTATCACCAACCGTAGGATAGCGGCTAGATCCGCTTAGCTAGCCCCAAAATCCATAATTTCACCGAGTATGGAAGTCCGCTTAGTTATCGATTCTATTCAAAAGAACCACCTTGAGTAGTTCACTCAAGATGTAATTCCATAAATGCATTAAGATCTATGAATTTAGGTTTAGTACTAGTAGTTAAACTCTTAGATTCGCTTGGTTCACTTTCTAGCGTTGTTTCTACACACAATTGCTCCACGGAATCCCTCCGCAAGGTCTTGTGTTTTCTACTTGTGTAAAGTGTCAAGAAACGATTACGTATTCCCTAACTTATACTAGATATAGATCAATTAACAAATCAATTTAGCGTGCACTCCAAACAATCTATCAATCAATCATGAATGAATAAACATTCCTATTAGTAAAAACAATCGATAATCATGTGAAAAATCTCAAGATAGAATTGAAACAAAACTCAAAACATGTATTAAGAACTAGGAATTCATCCTCAATCAATAAGAAAATTAGCTACTCATGCTTTTGAAATTCACACAAATAATAATTATTAAAAGGAGAATTTTCAAGTTTACACAAATAATTAAAAAGAAGAATCTTAGAAAAGCAAGCAAAAACACAAGTGTTGTGTGTGTAAAGAGGTGTGTAAAAGATGTAGAAAACTTCTCTATTTATAGGCTTCAATATTCTCCAACTCTTCCAAGGATTAGAATCCTTTTCCTTTAGCAATTCAACTTCCAAATTCAAGTCTTTCTCAACTCTTCATCTTCTCTTTCCAAATTTGAGCCAAATTCTCCATCCAATTCCTAGTCCAAGTCTTCACACCCATGAGAGAAGTCCATAGAAAATTCTAATTTTTGCTCACGGAAAACTGGGATTGTGGCCGAATTTGACCTAATAGTTGACCGAAGCCATCCAAAATTCTCCTCTGTCAAGAGAATATTCGACGGAATATTCCGCGGGCCCTCTCCGTTAGACTAACGGTCAAACGGGTCAACCGTCGACCAACCGTCAGTCAATCGGGTCAATGGAATGAGGAGTCGGACATCGAGTCGAGAGCGAGTCAGCCGATTAGGTGGTCGACTTGTCTTACTCAGCCCAGTCTTCGGATCGGCTGGATCGGAATCGCTCTGGATCGGTCATCACGGCACCGAGTTAACTCGGGCATGGGAGGGATAATTCGAACAAGTTTCCTCTCGCTTTCGGGCATTTCTCGGCCAATTTCAAGCCGATTTTTAGCTCCATTTCCCTGCTAAGAAACCTATCATACATCTAGTTCATTCACAGCTATTGCAGCACTGAACCTGCTTTGTCACAATTCCTTCAGCTGCAGTACTGCATTCAAACAACAGCAGCAACACTTTCATAGCAGAACCCATCTTCAATCTTGCTGCCATCTCTTCCATTTTCAACCCAAAATCTCATTTAGTTCATGGCAGCTCTCAGACTCTTATCATCACCTTGTTCTTGGCAGCAGACTTCCATCTGAGTTCATCATTTTGTAATTCTTCAAATCCACTCTCAAACCCATCTTAATTCAACAACAGCTGCTCCTCTCACCGAGCTTCATCAGAGACCATCATCGACCTCAATGTCCAATCCACAAACCCATTCTGCAATTTCTTCTGCAATTCCAACAGCATCAACATCTCACAATTTTGACAAAGAACAAATGGCAACAATAGCTTCCCATCTCAACCTGCATCACCAATCATCAATTCTTCCAGGAGCTCAATCTTGATTCTTGCCTTTGCTGTCACAGACCCCATCCGATTCCATACAAGCCATCACAGTAGCAATTCAGGACAACAAATCAACTCCATTAATTCAAATCAAACCTTACTGTCGATTTCAACCTCGTTCTGTTACCTGAGTCAAATTGGAATCAAACCCTAGCTCAGTTTCTCTTCTATCTCCCAGCAAACCCATTTCAACCCATACGAACTCCAATTTCTACTCATTTTTTCCAATCTGCCTCAAATGAGTTTCACAATAGCAGCTCTATCTCCTTCTTCCCTGTTCTTCAATCACAGACTCGATTCGAACCCAGCTGCTCTCTGAGGTTTCTAATCGAACCCATTTTCTTTCCTGCTTCTCGATCTCAATTGATTCAGCAAACCCTAAGTTCTTTTATCCAGCATCTTAATCTCGACATCAACAACCATGAATCCCTTAATTCATCAGTTACAGTGACATTTCCTTTGAATCAGCTGCAGCCAACCCTTGATTTCATCTCTCAATCGAATCTATCCATTAACTCCCCACCTGCAACTCTCGATCTCTTGGTTTGTACTCCCTTTCTCTCGATCAATCGAACCACAGCGGCAGCCATTGGTCGTTTTTTAGTTTTTAGGTGAATGAGAGAAATGAGAGACATACCTCTCAATTTTAGGGTTAGGGTAATTATTTGGGGTAGGGACAGATATCGGTACCCTCGCATAGGCTAGGGGACACACCAGGGATAATTGCACCCTCTGATAAATGATAAGGGGTACCCTGATGACAACCCCCTTAGCCTTGACTGGACCTGGCTTTAATACTCCTCCAAATTGGGTCGCCCCTTAACCTTGGCTGGGCTCCATATATCAATCGCCTGTAAAATGACCTTTTTGCCCTTTTCGCTCAAATTAGGTGCTTTCTTCTTCTTTCCTCCGTGCGACTCCAAAGTAGCTACAAAACTCAAAACAAGCGTAAAATACATAATTTACAAGAAAAATAGCAAAGAAAGCATAAACTACTAGATAGTAAATACGGTGTATTCTACACCTATCAAATTCCCCACACTTAGACTTTGCTAGTCCTCGAGCAAATCAAACTAAAAACTCACAACTTCAAAGCGTTCCAAGCGTCCCAAGCATCCAAAGAGTTATGAGGACATAGAATTTCGCATGCTAGTAATAAGAAGTTAGAAATACTAAAGAACATATTCTCATTCTTAAATGTTGAGTGAGAAATAACCACACCATAATGAGAGAATGCGTGTTTGAGAAACGATCAATAAGCATTTCGCCTCGACTTCGCCTCACCAAATAGGATTTTATGATAATTGCACTCAAAAAGACTGGCTTTTTATGGGTCTCACATGTGTGCAGGTAGGAGTGAAGAGAGAATTCCTGCAACACGTTGAATGGTGGGAAGGACAACTTCCGAAATATTTTTTAAAACCCACATCTTTTAATATTTTGAAAAACCATTTTTCTGACGATCTCTAAGAAAGGAAATCAACCATATATTATTTAGGATGAGATTACTTACTCACCTTCACATCCGATTGTCAATTATGATAACACCACTCTCACGGCATCCAATAGAAACGTCTTCCGCTCCTTGTCTTGATCTTCTTGGTCTTCGTCTTCGGTTTCAACTATTAATGATAAACTCTCGAATTTCATAAATCCTTGACAATTTTTTTAACTCTTGTACCTTAAAACCCTTGTCGCTTGAAACTTCCTTATAAATTTTCCTTCCCCACGGCTTATTAAATAAATAAAAACAAAACAAATATTTCTCTTGTTTTTTTTTTTTTTTTGAAATTTTTTTTTTTTTTTTTTTTTTTTTAAAACAAGAGAAATAAAATAAACCATGGCCGTGGGAGAAGTATTTTACCGCTTGATTCTTCACAACTTGTATCGTCTTGAAATCATAAACTTCAAAAATTCTCACCTTTTAATTTTCTTCGCTTTCATGAATAAGTCTTCATACTTGAATATAAAATTACCTCATTGTATTGTAAGTCTTCAACATATATGTAAAAATCTGCCCTTTGTATGTTGCTTTACTTTAATCTGAAATTTGCTCTTTTTCTCGTTTTGTTGCTTATAAACCTTGAACTTTTCCAACTTTCCTTGTAGATTTTGATGTCGCTCCTTGTTGATGATGAATGTGTTTCTATGGATCCGTTGTTGTCGAGAGAGAATGGTGCTAACTCGCAAATCGAACTACAAGAAGGTGGCTTTCATCTATAGACGTCACCCTTATGATTGACAAAATTAGCACTCAAGAGATCAAAGAGTAGTGCTTCTATTGGTGGGAGGTTGGGTAGCTCACCATTCTACCCTAATTAACGTGTGGTGACACACACTCAAAAGAAGCTCTTTAGTAGATGGAAGAATTTCTGGTCTGGTGCCTCTCATGATATGAATACGGGTAGTCTCCACTAATGATTGATCAAAGAACTCTAATAATGCCCTTCTCCCCGCACCAAATTCGCATCACCGGCATGATTAAATCCATTATTTAACACTCAAACAAGCAAGAAATCCGAATGTAGTTCTCTAACATTTCCAAGTTCAATTATGTCGGTCAAAATCTCTATGTAAACATACCTAGAAGTATGCTAGTGACTCTAAAATCTTTAAAAGTTGGAGTTTTTAAGTAAAACTTTTTTTTTTTTTTTTTTTTAAATTTTTTAATTTTTTTTTGTAATTTTTGTTTTAAAACATGCTTAACCACTCCCCCACACTTAAACCTTACATTGTCCTCAATGTAATTGAATCCTCCTAGTAAAGTCAAGGTGGGAAATTTTAACATGATATGGAACAAGAAAAAGAAATAACAAAAAGCAAAAGGATAAGAAATACAAAACCGATGGGTTGCCTCCCATTAAGCGCTTGTTTTAAAGTCGACGGCCCGACTTAGCTCTTGCGCACATTACTCCTCCAGAGGGAGTGCATCTCAAGTCCAATCACCCACATGCTCCGCGGGAAAGTTTTCATAATATGGCTTTAACCTATGGCCGTTGACTTTCAAATGTTGTCCTGTTTTGTTGCTAACAATTTCAACTGCACCATGAGGATAAACATTAGTAACAACAAATGGTCCTACCCAACGGGACTTAACTTTCCGTGGAAATAAACGTAAACGAGAATGAAATAAAAGGACTTTTTGCCCCACAACAAAACTTTTCCGCGAAATCATCTTGTCATGAAAAAGCTTAGTCTTTTCTTTGTAAATCCGGGCACTCTCGTAAGCATCATTACGTATCTCCTCTAACTCATGTAATTGTAACTTCCTTTGTTTTCCGCTTCATCATACTCCATGTTGAATTTCTTTATCGCCCAATAAGCCTTATGTTCAAGTTCAACCTAAGATGACAAGCCTTACCATAAACCAACCTATATGGAGACATACTAATTGGTGTCTTATACGCCGTTCTATACGCCTCAAAGTGCATCATTGAGCTTAAAGCTCCAATCTTTCCTTGTGGTATTCACCGTTTTCTCAAGAATGGACTTGATCTCACGATTTGAAATTTCCGCTTGTCCACTAGTTTGTGGATGATAAGGCGTACCAATTTTGTGTGTTATGTTGTACTTCTTGAGGAGAGCGTGGAAAGCCTTCTTGAAATGTGAGCCTCCATCGCTTATCACCACTCTTGGTGTACCATGCCTATTGAATATATTTTCCTTACAAAATCACAAACAACTTGAGAGTCATTAGTTTTGGTGGCTCTAGCTTCCACCCATTTCAAACATAATCAACGACAAGAAGTATATAAAAATTTCCATTCGAATTGACAAAAGGTCCCATAAAATCAATACCCCACACATCAAAAATCTCAACGGCGAGAATTGGTGTGAGTGGCATTTGATTTCAAGCACCTAGATTGCCCGTTCGTTGACATCTATCACACGATTTACAAAAACATATGAATCTTCAAACAAGGTGGGCCAATAAAATCCACTCTCGAGAACTTTGAGAGCGGTGCGCTTCGAACCAAAGTGGCCACCACAAGCAAAAGTGTGGCAAAAGGAGAGGATGGATTGAAATTGAGTTAGGCACGCACCTTCGCATTATTTGATCAACGCCATATTTCCATAAGTATGGTTCATCCCACACATATTGTTTAGCTACCTTCTTAAGTTTCATCTTTTGGAAATTAGACATTGTACTAGGTACTTTCCTTGTCACCAAGTAATTCACTATATCCGCATACCAAGGTGTTGATTCTTCCATGGAGAAAAGTTGTTCATCCGGAAGCGGTCATGTAATGGAAGTTCCTCTTGAGACATAACAAGTCTACTAAGATGATCCGCAACCGTATTCTCCACACCCCTCTTATCACGAATTTCTATGTCGAACTCTTGTAACAATAGGATCCACCGGATTAATCTTGGCTTAGCTTCTTTCTTCTTTATTAAGTGTCTTAGTGCGGCATGATCGGAATACACAATAACCTTTGTACCCACCAAGTATGATCGAAATTTTTCCAAAGCAAAAACTATAGCCAATAACTCCTTTTCCGTGGTAGAATAATTGATTTGTGCATCATTAAGGGTCCTAGATGCATAATAGATAACGGGACAACTTGTCCACTCTTTGACCCAAAACGGCTCCAACCGCATAATCACTAGCATCACACATTAATTCAAATGGAAGATTCCAATCCGGTGATTTGATAATTGGCGCACTTGTCAACATTTCCTTTAATTTGTCAAAAGCATCCTTGTATTCCTTGTTGAAGTCGAAAGGTACCTCCTTTTGTAATAACTTGCACATCGGCATGGAGATTTTGGAGAAATCCTTGATAAACCGCCTATAGAAACTCCGCATGGCCAAGAAAAGAACGGATCTCCCTCACCGAAGTGGGATATTGTAAGTTTCTTATTAAATCTATCTTTGACTTGTCCACTTCGAGCCCTCGAGAGGACACAATGTGACCAAGTACTATGCCGTGGTTTACCATAAAGTGACATTTCTCCCAATTAAGGACAAGGTTTGTGTCTATGCATCGTTTAAGAACTAGTTCAAGGTTGTTTAAACAACCATCAAAAGAATTGCCATAAACACTAAAGTCATCCATAAATACCTCGATGATGCGCTCCACATAATCCGAGAATATACTCACCATGCATCTTTGAAAAGTAGCCGGCGCATTGCAAAGGCTAAACGCCTCCGTCTATGCAAACGTTCCAAATGGACAAGTGAAAGTGGTCTTCTCTTGGTCCTCCGGTGCAATAACAATTTGATTGTATCCCGAATAACCATCCAAGAAACAATAATAAGAATGCCCCGCTAACCGCTCCAACATTTGATCAATGAAAGGTAAAGGAAAGTGATCCTTTCGGGTTGCGGAATTAAGCTTTCTATAATCAATGCACACTCTCCAACCGGATTGAACTCTTGTAAGAACAAGTTCATCGTCTTGATTTCAACAACCGTGACTCCGGACTTCTTTGGTACCACTTGAACCGGACTTACCCACTTGCTATCGGAAATTGGGTAGATTACCCCACACTTAGCAATTTGAGTATCTCTTTTTCACAACCTCCATCATGGGAGGATTAAGCCTACGTTGAGCATCACGTGCATCGGCTTCATTCTCTTCCATTAGAATCCTATGCATGCACATGGATGGACTAATGCCTTTGATGTCCGCAATTGTCCACCCAATAGCCGCTTTGTGCTCTCTCAAGACTCTAAGCAAACGGTCTTCTTGTACCTGGTGTGAGGTTCTTTGAAATAATCACCTAAGCTCATCTCCATCTCCCAAGAAAGCATACTTCAAATGGTCCTAAGCGGCTTCAATTCTAGTTTGGGCGCCTTCACAATAGATGGTACAAGTATTTCATCATTCACGGGTAAAGAAATATATGAAACATTACCCTTTTTAGCTTCTTGCAATGTCGCCAAAGCACCACACATCTCCACCAATTCCTTGGAGATTTCAACATCCAAGTTAGACAAGCCGTGGACGTCCAATTCAATGCTCTTTTGCAACACCACATCAAGTTCATCCTCTTGGTTCAATTCCACCATTTGTTTCGCTAATGAATCAACCACATCAATGGAGTAAACTAATGCACATCACTTGGTAGCGCATGGCTTCAAATATATTAAAGTGTATTATCTCCTTGTCAAATTCCATAGTGAGTGTACCCTTATCAACATCAATCTTCGTCTTTGCGGTTTTCATGAATGGCCTCCCAAGAAGTAAAGAAGTAGATGATCGGTTCTCATTGTTGTCCATATCTACCACGAAGAAATCCACCGGAAAAATAAGCTCATTTACTTGCACTAGCACGTCTTCTACAAGCCCCTTTGGATATATGTTAGACTTGTTCGCTAATTGGATAATAACTCTTGTCTCTTTCAAAGGTCCAAGATTCAAGGAGTCATATATTTCGGCCGACATCACACTAATGGAAGCACCCAAGTCAAGTAAAGCATGTTCAAACCTTTGCTTACCAATAGTAATTGGCACCGTGAAACCACCGGGATCCGTGCACTTTGTAGGCATCTTCTTCAATAACATAGCCGACGCACTCTCACCAACTTTAGTAATTTCATTATCAAGCAACCTATCCTTCTTTGTGCATAATTCCTTCATGAACTTCGCATACCGTGGCATTGTCTTAATGGCCTCAATGAATGGGATGTTGATTTCAATCTTCTTGAAAATATCCATGAGTGCCTTGTCTTGAGCTTCTTTCTTGGATTTAGCAAAACGACTAGGAAAAGGAGGTGGAGTAGTGTGAAAGTAGGAACCGGTTCCTTGGATTGTTCGGTTGGTGTTAAATTCTCCTTTGGTGCGGTTTCCTCCTTTGTCTTTGACTACCTCTTCAATAGCTTCTTCATGATGACTTGGACCATCCACTTGTCTTCCACTTCTTAAAGTAACCGCATTAACATTCTCTCTTGGATTCACAAATGGTTGTGAAGGAAGTTTTGTGGATGCTTGAGATTTTAATAGGTTCACATCGGTCGCCAATTGTCCCATTTGAGTTTGTAAATCCTTGATAGCCGAATCGGTCTTTTGTTGATTTTGTTGAAACAATGACGTAATACCTTGCATCATGACATTAAGCTTATCATCAATTGAAGAATCACGTTCCTTGACTTGTTGTGGTTGAAATTGTTGAGAACCACCTTGTTGTTGAGGTTGGAAAACGTGATTGTTGAAAACCACCTTGTTGCGCATATGGATTAGGAGCCGCCGCTTGCTTGTTTGCATAACTAAAGTTGGGATGATCCTTCCAACCGGGATTATAGGTATTGGAGTATGGATCGTACCTTGGCCTTTGATTTGGATATAAAGCATTCACTTGTTCGGTCTCACCATCCGGAATAATTACCGCGACAATCCTTTGCATCATTATCTCCATGTTACTCATCCTTTGATCAAGATGTGATGAAGAATCACTAACTTCATGCACTCGCCTAACCATTGGTTCATCCTTGTGTAGAATTGTTGCGAGTTTGCCGCCATACTTTCAATCAACTCTCTAGCTTCGGTCAAAGTCTTGTTCATTAGTGCACCACCACCCGCGGCGTCAAGAAGAGACCTATCACTTGGGTGGAGAGCTTCGTAGAAGTATTGGAGTATCATAACGTCACTAAATTGATGGTGTGGACAGCTTGCCACCAACCTCTTGTATCGCTCCCAACATTCATACAATGATTCTCCCACTTGTTGTTTCAATCCACAAATCTCCTTGCGAATTTGAGTAGCTTTGGATGCGGAAAATATCTCTCGAGGAAAAGTTTCTTCATCCCATTCCATGTTGTGATACTTCCTAAGGCAAATAATATAATCATTCCTTAGCATTGCCCGCCAAAGAAAACGGAAAGCTTTCAACATTGCTCCATCCGCATTAGTCTCCTAGGGGAAGCATGGCCATAACTATGGCATAGAAGTCCATAAGATGTTTGTTTGGGTCCTCATTCACCATGCCATGGAACTTTGGTAACTCTCTAATCAACCCCTACTTGATCTCAAAGGTTGAGTTAGTTTGGATACACCATTGTTGTGTATCAAGCTTGTGAGAAGCTAGGTCCTTGAGTGTACGTTCAGCCATTGTTTCTTCCTCTTTGTCCGAATCACTTGATGAAGAAGGAGGAAGTGGAGTGTTAATCGCACGAATGAAATCCTTTAGTTGAGTGCTGGATCGAAGACGTATTGGACTCGGTCTGCCCTCTTTAAGCATTCACCAAAGGTATAACACCAAACAAGATTCTCAAAACTAAGTTAGATACGGTAAAGAATCTAACAAAGCAAGAATAAAGCAAAAGAAAAAAAACAACTAAAAATCGCCCTTGCTCCCTAAGAACGAGCCAAAATTTGATGCGTGTCGTAGGTGCAATCAAATTAATATCTTATTTCCACTCAATTAAAAATAATATAATGGAAGTCAAGTTCGTTCCCACGAGGAGCAAGAGATTCTAGTTGTAAAATTGTCACGAAAAGGGGGGTGTAAAAAGCAAAAGAAAATAAATAAAGCAATTAAAAGATAAAGTTGAAATCAATAAGAGAGACAAGATCAAGGAATCCTTCTTCGTTGCAAAACAATGATTCAAGTTATGTTCTTTTCTACTTGTTATTAGTCACAAATTATCACCAACCGTAGGATAGCAGTGTCCGCTTAGCTAAACCCCAAAATCCCTAATTTCACCGAGTAACACTTCCGTTCTAGTTATCGGATTCTATTTAAAAAACCACCTTGAGGTTCACTCTAGATGTAATTTAAATAAATGCATTAAGATTCATGAATTTAGGTTTAGTACTAGTAGTTAAACTCTTAGATCAAGGTTCACTTTCTAACGTTGTTTTCTACACACAATTGCTCCACGGAATCCCTCCGCAAGGTCTTGTGTTTTCTACTTATGTAAAGAGTCAAGAAACGATTACGTATTCCCTAACTTATACTAGATTTAGATCAATTAACAAATCAATTTAGCGCACTCCAAACAATCTATCAATCAATCATGAATGAATAAACATTCCTATTAGTAAAAACAATCGATAATCATGTGAAAAATCTCAAGATAGAATTGAAACAAAACTCAAATCATGTATTAAGAACTAGGAATTCATCCTCAATCAATAAGAAAATTAGCTACTCATGCTTTTGAAATTCACACAAATAATAATTATTAAAAGAGAATTTTCAAGTTCACACAAATAATTAAAAAGAAGAATCTTAGAAAAGCAAGCAAAAACACAAGTGTTGTGTGTGTAAAGAGGTGTGTAAAAGATGTAGAAAACTTCTCTATTTATAGGCTTCAATATTCTCCAACTCTTCCAAGGATTAGAATCCTTTTCCTTTAGCAATTCAACTTCCAAATTCAAGTCTTTCTCAACTCTTCATCTTCTCTTTCCAAATTTGAGCCAAATTCTCCATCCAATTCCTAGTCCAAGTCTTCACACCCATGAGAGAAGTCCATAGAAAATTCCTGAATTTTTGCTCACGGAAAACTGGGATTGTGGCTTAATTTGACCGAATAGTCACCGCCGCCATCCGAAAATTTCTCCGTCAGAGAATATTCGGAATATTCCGTCGGGGTCCTCAGTTAGGACTAACGGTCAAACGGGTCAACCGTCGGGCCAACTAAGTCAACAGGTCAAGGGAATGAGGAGTCGACATCGAAGTCGGCAGCGTAGTCGGCCGATTAGGTGGCCGACTTGTCTTACTTCAAATGGCTTTGGATCGCATTGGATCGGAATCGCTCTGGATCGGCTCATCGCCGCACCGAGTTAACTCACGGAGGGATAATTGAGACGAGTTTCCTCGCTTTTACGGGCATTTCTCGTGCCAATTTCGGTGCCGATTTTTAGCTCCATTTCCTCGCTAAGAAACCTATCATACATCTAGTTTATTCACAAACTATTATAAAGATCGAACCCGCTTTGTCACAATTCCTTCAAACAAGCATCGGCATTCAAACAACAACAGCAACACTTTCATAGCAGAACCCATCTTCAATCTTGCTGCCATCTCTTCCATTTTCAACCCAAAATCTCATTTAGTTCATGGCAGCTCTCAGACTCTTATCATCACCTTGTTCTTGGCAGCAGACTTCCATCTGAGTTCATCATTTTGTAATTCTTCAAATCCACTCTCAAACCCATCTTAATTCAACAACAGCTGCTCCTCTCACCGAGCTTCATCAGAGACCATCATCGACCTCAATGTCCAATCCACAAACCCATTCTGCAATTTCTTCTGCAATTCCAACAGCATCAACATCTCACAATTTTGACAGCAACAGCGGCAACAGTTCCCATCTCAACCTGCATCACCAATCATCAATTCTTCCAGAAGCTCAATCTTGATTCTTGCCTTTACTGTCACAGACCCCATCCGATTCCATACAAGCCATCACAGTAGCAATTCAGGACAACAAATCAACTCCATTAATTCAAATCAAACCTTACCGTCGATTTCAACCTCGTTCTGTTACCTGAGTCAAATTGGAATCAAACCCTAGCTCAGTTTCTCTTCTATCTCCCAGCAAACCCATTTCAACCCATACGAACTCCAATTTCTACTCATTTTTTCCAATCTGCCTCAAATGAGTTTCACAATACAGCTCTATCTCCTTCTTCCTGTTCTTCAATCACGGACTCGATTCGAACTCAATTCAAATGCTCTCGAGGTTTCTAATCGAACCCATTTTCTTCCCCTCGCTTCGATCTCAATTGATTCAGCAAACCCTAAGTTCTTTTATCCAGCATCTTAATCTTGACATCAACAACCATGAATCCCTTAATTCATCAGTTACAGTGACATTTCCTTTGAACCAGTTGCAGCCAACCCTTGATTTCATCTCTCAATCGAATCTATCCATTAACTCACCACCGCAACTCTCGATCTCTTGGTTTGTACTCCCTTTCTCTCGATCAATCGAACCACAACGGCAGACCATTGGTCGTTTTTTAGTTTTTAGGTGAATGAGAGAAATGAGAGACATACCTCTCAATTTTAGGGTTAGGGTAATTATTTGGGGTAGGACGGATATCGGTACCCTCTACCGCATAGGCTAGGGGACACACCCGGGATAATTGCACCCTCTGATAAATGATAAGGTACCCCCGATGACAACCCCCTAGCCTTGACTGGACCTGGCTTTAATACTCCTCCAAATTGGGTCGCCCCTTAACCTTGGCTTGGGCTCCATATATCCAATCCCTGTAAAATGACCTTTTTGCCCTTTTCGCTCAAATTAGGTGCTTTCTTCTTCTTTTCCTCCGTGCGACTCCAAAGTAGCTACAAAACTCAAAACAAGCGTAAAATACATAATTTACAAGAAAAATAGCAAAGAAAGCATAAACTACTAGATAGTAAATACTTTGTATTCTACACCTATCAAAGATGGTTTTATACAAATACCCTTCCTGGATTAAAAACTCTAGGCATCAGAAACATTCAAAAGAAGCTGATAATGCAGGTAAAAAACAAAAAGTTGCCTTGCTTAAAAAAACTTACGCCCTAAGCAAAGGTATACTGATTGAATAACACCGCCTACTGCTAGTAGCATTCATATAAACTATACATCCTAAGTTCTTCAACCTTATAGCTTACTTGGCCAAACCCTAACTATGAAAATCGTGCAAGGTCGACAACAAAATACCTTGTCAATGTCACACAATCTCCAATTCAAAATTTCGGATTTTCTCACCTAATTTGACATGCAAATATGAAATCGAAGTACTAGAGTGAGTTTAAGTAGGCCCTTACTTTCTTAATCGCACCATTTCTACTTTTTCTGCTGCTTCAATTTCTCCTTCTTCGACGGTTTTTTTTTCTTCACTTTTTGTTGAACTATTTTTGCGATTTCGGATTGAATTCATTGCGCTTTCTATTTGTTTGCTTCATCTTACTAGCCTCCTCGAATCCATTAATGAAGATTAATCGGAGTTTTGGAATCGACAATTTTAACGAATTGATCGTCGAGTTTTTTTTGATGGTGGTGGTGGAGGTCGGTATGGTTGGGAGGAGGAGAAGAAGAGGTCGGTATGGTGGGGAGGAGGAGAAGAAGAGAGGAAGATGAAATGAAGAGAATAAAATCTGATTTAGGATCATTAAGATTATTAATGGGTAAGGGTAGTTTTGTAACTTACCCATTAAGACTCCCCCTAAAACCCACAAAAAGTGTCCCTTTAAAATTGGGATACCCCAATCAAGCCAGGTTTCAATTGATAGTCAGTATATTAATTAATTAATTGAAAAAAATAATTCGAGCTACAAAGAAAAGCCATGATCACTTCAGCCTGTGCTTTCTCTACGACTCACGGTGCTCCATCCATTAAATCAGTAGTCTTCGTCACTTTTATAAATGGTAGAAAATGCTTTACCTGCCGCCCTAACAAGCAAAAAGAAAGTGGAAAAGTATTTAGTTTTGAAGCCTAGTTCACACAGGAATACTTGTCAACGGATGAAACACGAGCCACTAAAACACAATTAGTCAGCATAGCATATAAAAGAAGAAACTTGCAAAAGTCAAGGAAAAGTTCAGTGGAGTTCATTGTCGTTGAAACTCTCTCAAGCACAACCAATCTGCTGAAATTTAAAAGTCATGTTTCAAAACTTTAGTGTCTGATAAGTTGCACTACAGATTTGGCTACAGTATCACTGGTGCACTGGGAGTCACCTGCAAAGGACTAGTAATTCCGCTACTAGGAAGGACTTCCAACTGCTGCTGCTGTGAAGGATTCCAAGGACAACTAATTCTGCTGCACTAGAGACTTTTGCAGCAAAACGAGTATGTGCAACCTTACTTGAATAAAACCCTGACTGCTCCAAGACCACTCCTACAGATTAAATCAGTTTGTTTGGCTTAGCAATATAGCATCCTAATTTTGTTTAGAATGTGCGTGAGATAGATGCGCCAATTACCCAAACTTGTAATGGACACTGATGCGGCTATGAGAAAGAGCTGAAGTATGAACTAAATTCCAAGTCTAGATCACTGAAGTCAAGTAAATGAATGAAAAATTCAAAAAGATTTCAAATAATTCAACGCAGTGCTAATTTTAAAATATAAATGGCAATCATTATTTAAAACATTCTGCATATTCATCCATTGAATAATATTAGCATTGTAATTATGGCAAAGAAAATGAGCTAATAAAGGTACATAATCTCTTAGTCAACAAGTCTATGAATACACAACCGAACCGATCTTAGAACTATTGAAAACTTGTTTCAAATATTTCAGCCGTCTTAGGTTTGTAGCTTTCAGTTTCTGTTGGAGTTATTAAACTATAAATAGACATCTATATCTAAGTCATTCTGCACATTCATTGATCAAACAAAACTTTCATTTTTGATTTATTTTCAGTTAGCAATGGATTCATTCAATAATACTACTCAAATAACATCATTTCCTATTCTTCTTATTTATCTCCATTTCATATTCTTATTATTGATCTGCATCACTCAATGCCCACTAGCCTCTCAAGGATGCCATGAAGAGGAAAGAAGGGCCCTCTTAAGTTTCAAGTCTTCTTTGGAAGATCCATCAAATCGCTTGTCATCATGGCAAGAAAGCATCCAACATAAGAACTGCTGCGATTGGCATGGAATCCAATGTTCCAGTGATTCTTTTCATGTCATATCCATTGACCTTCGAAACCAAGAGCTGGAAAATTACCATTATGATCGTGATCATTTCCTTCCCCAAACTGAACCAAATACTGCACTGCGAGGTAAATTATCTCCTTCCCTTTTCAAGATTAGTCGTTTGGAGTATCTTGATCTTGGCTTCAATGATTTTCAGGAATCAGAAATCACGAATCAGTTTTCTTATCTAACAAAACTAGCTCATCTTGATCTTTCCTATTCGAACTTTTCAGACTCGATTTCCACACAATTTAGTAACCTATCGTATTTACAATACCTCGACTTATCTTGCTTTTTGTGGTCCAAGAACAGAAAATTTAATTTTACTACCACTTGCTTACAATCATTAGCTACAAAATGGCTTAGAGGGTTAGTGAATCTGAAGGTATTAAGATTGAGGGGTTTTGATCTATCTCATTCGCAAGAGAATGCTCAACCTATTTCGAGTCTTTATAATTTAACCTCACTTTCTATTCTTGACTTATCTGGTTGTGGACTTCAAGGTTCAATTCCTTATCTCCCTAAACTCAAAGAGCTTGATGTGAGTGATAATCCTAAACTTGAAATGGATCTAAACAGGTTGTTTGAATATCGTTGGACTAAACTGCAAATACTTCAGATATCATCAACTGTGGTAACCGGATTAATTCCAAGTTCAATATCAAATGCGCCGGTGTTAGTCACTCTTTCTGCCTCATCTTGTGGAATTCAAGGATCTTTACCTTCTTCAATCTACAATCTCTCTCAGTTGCAGCATCTAGACCTCTCTAACAACAACATAACAAGTTCAATACATCCTTCGATCTCCAATCTAAAAGACTTAAACTTCCTTAACTTGTCTGATAATAATTTTCAAGGACCCATACCAAATTCAGTCTGTGAGATTTTTCCTCTTCAACACCTTGATCTAAAACATAATAATATAACAGGAGCCGTACCAAGATGCATCACGAAGCTCCGGAATCTTAGTGTCTTTGATGTTTCCGAAAACTCTACCAGAGGAAAAGTTTCGTTGGTCTCTTTGATAAATGAGCTAAACCTAACTACCCTGGGCCTGAGCACAAACAAATTAACCGCAGTTATAGATCGACACCTACATCCATCTAAATTTAAACTAGAGAAGTTAGGATTAGGATTATGTAAGCTAAAAGGATTTATTCCTACTTTCATTTGTAACTTGACCCATTTGAAGGAACTGGATTTGTCGTATAATAACCTCACAGGAGCTATTCCATCTTGCATCTCCAAGCTTGAAAATTTCTCTTACTTAGATTTGTCTAACAACGAGCTTCGTGGTCCTCTACCTCTTCCACCTCACGGTGTCGATCTTTTTGATTTATCAAATAATAAACTTAATGGTGAAATATCAACAGAAACTGGAGAAAGATTATCTAAGGTTAACACAATAATTTTAAACAACAATGAGCTTTCAGGTTCACTTCCCTTTTCTATATGTTCACAAGAACCAGGAATACAGCCCAGTAAAACCGAATTTTTGGATCTTTCCTTCAACAAACTATCTGGGATTATACCTTCTAGTATAGGGTACTGCAGTTCTCTTTCTTATCTAAACCTCCATGGCAACAATCTCAATGGTACTTTTCCTGTGCCCATCCTAAAACTATCGAATTTGGTGGCTCTCAACATTGGAAATAACAACTATGAAGGTGCTATACCCACTGGTCTTGGTTTACTCAGTTCCCTTGCGATTCTTTGTTTGAGGTCAAACAACTTCAATGGGTCTATTCCTGAAGAGGTTTTCCATTTGCCTGAACTTCAAATACTAGACCTATCGCTAAACAATCTCTCAGGTCCAATTCCTAGAAGAATGGGAAGCTTGATGGTGCTAACAAGTAGACCAACAGGTAGACCTATATACAAATTCGTATTAAGCTTATCTAGTACCGTGCCATTTCAAATGGTTATCAAAGGCACCAGGAGACAATTTGAGAATCTGTACAGCTATAATTCAGGAATCGATTTATCATGTAACATTCTCAACGGAAACATTCCAGAGGAGATAGGTTTATTAATAGGACTTGTTATGCTTAACTTGTCGCATAATCTTTTCTCAAATAATATCCCAGCAAGTGTCGGAAATATGTCTGGGTTACAGTCTTTGGATTTAAGTTCCAATAGACTTTCAGGACTTATTCCACAGTCTTTGACATCAATCGACTCCCTTGGGGTTCTAAACTTATCTTACAATATGCTGAGTGGAAGCATTCCAAGAGAGAGTCACTTTGACACTCTGAGTGTGGATGGTTCAGCTTTTGCTGGGAATAATTTATTGTGTGGATTTCCGAAGGGGGGAGATTGTGAGGGTGACCAGAATAGTAGTACCGATGATACTAACCCTTCAAGTGAAGTTGATGAAGACGAACAAGATGATGCAAAAGAGAAGTTGTTATTGTATGCTATTACTGCTTTGGGGTTTGCAATTGGATTTTGGGGTCTGTTCTATGTTTTGCTTCTAGAGAAAGAGAACTTGTGGTTTCCATATTGGAGATTTGTTGATTCTGTAGCAGTTAATATGGTAGAGGGTTGTATTCACAAATAAATGTAATGAAGTGTTCCTGTTTTCTAATTGTAACTTAGCAGTATTATCGAATTGTGTATTCAACTACAGTTAGACTAAAAGCATGTGGTTTTCTGGTGACCGAGGTAAATGTAATTTTAATGAATGTGTCAGAAATTCCAGTATGAGTGTCAGGTGCAAAATGCTGGATGCTTAAATCTGTCAGGCAATAATATTTTACCATGTGCCATGTTTTTGCTGATTATAACAAATGCAAATTACTTGCTAGGAGAAAATTTAACTATCTTAGATGGCTGGTTGAGATGGGTGAGTATGCTTAACTCTTTAATTTCTGTTAAGCATTTTACCAAACAGATAAGATTTCAGTCGAAAAGAGAAGAAATTTGATGCAAATTTTCGTACTCAAAAGCATTTTATCTCTCTACTCTTTCTGCCATTAGCATGAACAGCGGAGAAGCAATGCATCTAGCAAGGGCAAACATTTAAAACAAATAAACAAGTACAACAAAGGAAAACGAAAACGAAAAAAATTTAGCGGAAACTCACCAACAGCCTCTTTCAAAGACCTCATCTCCTTATCGACCAAGGGAGGTTCCTACCCAGCAGAAACCATGTCGTCAGCAGGAGCGCATTTTACCCATCATCTTTTGCTGCTTTAATGACCAAAGTAGATTCTGTCCCAACAAAGACCGTGTTTTCAGGAAGAAAAAAAAACACATTGTTGCCCATCATCATTTGATGCTTCAACAGGTGCCTCAGCCTTAACAGTTACACCTACATCAGATAATTGTTCTTCGAGTCGTTCCTTCTGAAATATCAGTTTCCAAGTGATTAACGGCGTATCATTGTCCAACACACTGATGAGGTCCAGCACCAAACACTAGAAAATTTCTCTTAAACAACAGATCTTCTTGACGAGTTTCACAAAGCCTGTCTGGGTCAAATAATTCCAGTTCAGTGAAACCTTGAAATGACGATTCAAAAACAGAAGGAAATGATTCTGTCAACTGAAAATCTTCACCGGCAATACATGGAACTAATATTGCCAGAGCTCCATATCTCATAACCTCTCTAGCAACATCTTCCATATATTTCATTGCCCATAAATTCTCTACTGTTATAAGTGTGTCAGATTCCGGTGACCATATCTCACTCACTTCTTGGCGAACTTTCCATAAAATTTTCAGGTTCTGTTCTAATAAGGCCACAGCCATAGAAATGATGAAGTTGATGCATCTTGAGCTACAAAAAGAAAAGCGAATAGATATCCACCGATTTCAATATTTCTCGAATGTGGTGGCTCTTCTTTTGCATCAGACCACTTTCTTAAATTTATATTAGAAGCTCTTGCATCATCAATCAAACAAACTGGATCTTGCCCTGATACCAATCTCATTTTACTTAGATCACACAATTACCAAGTGTCTTGACTAACCGAGTAACTGAAAACCGAGCTTTGTGGAATGCAAACACCGGCAAGTCAACTGGTAACTTCATCAAGCCCACATTAAAAAGATTATAATGTTTGTTGAATTCCTGACGAGACTTCTCATTCAAATACGGACCGATGTATCCAACTTGCTCATTTTGCAAAAATGTTGCCAAAAACCTTCACACATCCTTCTTGTTTGTACTCCTTAACCCTTTCGTTCAATATTTTGCAATCCAATTTCACATCCCTGCATCAACCAGTGTTTCCCCGCCACAACAACGCCTCGGTGATCAGTCAAGAGTCATTCATAAATGATAAATAGCAAAATTTGTCCCTGATCTATAGAATACATGAACGCAGAGATAGATATACCTGTTATATGGGTCAACCTCAAGAGCCTTCTCAATAACCAGCTCAGCCAGATCAAATACAACCAGATTGGTATATCTTGGGCTCTTCAGTTAAGCGCCTTCCCATTCTGAGTTTCAATCTCCAGCACCTGGCAAAATAATAATATGCAGACATTATGAACAGAACAGAAAAATATATGATACGGCAGGAATCAAGAAGCTATAACAACAACTTCAGAAGCTTCGGGAGAAATGTCAAAGTTGAGACCTTTGCGCAAAGCTTTTCGGCCTCCTTGTAGGCTTTGAAGTTTTTAGCTTGCAGACTGTATTGCTAAGGTTGCAACTGAACTTCAGAGTCTTATCCTGCTTTTTCTCCTCTTCGCTGAAGGGAGAATCGTACCCGATGAATAATGACTTATATCATCAATATGAGGTTTGGAGCGGTTCTAGCACCACTTGGCTTGCCCACATTGAATGACAATAACCCTTAATATATAAAGGCCACTTAGTTGTTGTTACCTCGCATTTCAACCGTCCCTTTTCGTGTATAAGATGTCTCAACTTAATCATACTTTTTTGCTCTTTGGAAAGTTGAAAGGTTTCCAGTTTACAGCTTCAAGTAATTTGTTGATATTAATTGACGAAATATCAATGAAGCTAGTGTTCCTAAGGATCCAGAATGAATACTTGGGGCTAGTATTGTTACAAAATATTCTTGTCTCTTACCAACTAGGATCATAAGATGTCTTAAATTAATCACTCCTTTACGCTTTTGGACAGCTCAGAGCATTCTAATCTGTTTCATAACTCTGCATATAACAAGAGAAAAGGATAAATCAGATTACACTCTACTCGTTTTATACAAATTATGTTAGTTTGGATGGTTATCACTTAGCAGTTAGAGAATGAAAGTTGCCTAAATTTTTGCAGATGTAAAAATTTGGTTTAGCAATCTCCTCCAATGTCTACTAGCATATGGTATGCCCATTCTTGACAAGGCGTTGTAACGTTTTATACACAGACATATACGAGCAAAAAATCAAGCATGAACAGTCAAATCCAAGACCAAATAATAAACCTTGGATAGCTTCCCTTGCAGGATTGAAAAGTGACTGTAAAGGCCAACATATTTAAGTACGTACCGAAATTTGCCCAGTACTTGTTGTTCTGCAAACACCAGATATGGACGAGTCCAGTTTCAGTGGTAGCACCCCCTTAAACCTCGTCTCTAAGCCGAAACTGTAATCTCCAGTATACCGGAGGGCATTAGGTACCTCTGAAATTTCTGTGTCGCAAGTGCAAGTATTTAATGTTTAGGTTTGATTGGATTATGACAAACTTGGGGAGTGTTTTTGCCATGAGATCCAATTAAGTTGAGGAGAGGGCGCTAACTTGACAGCAGAAGATACCATAGCTAAAAGTAGGAATTGAACTGCAGGACAATGATAAAACACTTTATTAACCATAAACCCAAAGACAATAAATTGTAAATTCCAAGAAAACACCACAAGAATCTATTCAAACGATACACACCACATGAATCAATGGCTGCTGAAACTTCATTGATGGGGGATCCCATAACCTCTATCAGCAGCATATCTATAGGCTGCAAATAAGAAAAATGAAGACATTAAAGCAATCAAACATGTAAATGGGTTTTCACTGATTGATTTAAGTTAACTACCAAGTCTCAGCAAAGCCCAATGCTGTAAAAATTAGACATTGCTGATTTTCAAGATGATTCATTCATACCTAGATTCAACTTTTCCGAGTTCGCACAAACCAAATATCAAAATCGGCAAATGCACCATTTTTTTTTCCTTCCTTTTGGTCTTCTGAATGTTTAGCAACAACCCAAACAACTTTAATTTATTCCCAAATTTTCTTCTAACACCTTCCATATCTTTGTGTTTTTTCATCTTCTTTTAGATAACTTTGATTCTGTCTACTCATTTCATTTGCAAAGGGAAGACATGCTAGTCTGAATCGGAAGACTCTCCCACTCTCTCTCAAGTAGGGTTAGGGTTTGGCCAATTTATTCCACCTAAACCTGTAGTTGAAGCAAAATGTTTAGAGAGTACTAAGAAGATAAGGGCAGCTGAAAACTCGCTGTTTGATAAGGTGGAAACGATATGTAACACACAAGTTGCTATGTTTTGATATGGTGTATTAGGAAATGACCCGTGCCCCGTGCCGTCACGGACTATTTGACACTGTCCCAAGCTGGGTCATCTTTATTTCAAAGGGAAAATTATGCTAAGGCCCGACCCATAATATGAGGCCCTTAATTAAAAGAAGTTTAAATCTAGGCCCCGAGTTA
Organism: Papaver armeniacum; assembly: GCA_023531295.1. Classification (NCBI taxonomy): domain Eukaryota; kingdom Viridiplantae; phylum Streptophyta; class Magnoliopsida; order Ranunculales; family Papaveraceae; genus Papaver; species Papaver armeniacum. Next base: position 77,983 of record JAJJWW010016485.1, on the reverse strand, counting down.
TTAAAAGACGTACATATCCTTTTATATATTGTCAAGCCCATAATTAAATAAAATTTAAATTTAAACCCAAAATTATTAAAAATATAGTCAGTCATCTCCGACCACCAGAGCCACCTCCGACCACCACCACCAACCACCTCCGACCACCACCGCCACCGCCACCAACCATCTCCGACCACCACCGCCACCAACCACCTTCGACTACCAACAACCACCACTAACAACAACCACCTCCGACCACCACCGCCGTCTCTGCCGGCCACCACCACCGACCACCGCCTCCTACCAATAATATATGGATATGTAATCTGAAGTTACACATGGGTATGGCATGAAAGGGTTACGCATGGGTATGACATGTGTAAGCAGAAGTTACACATGCATATGGCATTTGTATCCAGAGGTTACACATCCATATGGCATGTGTAATGAGAAGTTACACATAAAAAAAATAGACATAAAAAAATACATGTATTACACTTTAAGATTTATTTACAATAATTTCTTAGCATGTGTAACTTTTTGTCTAGTGTAACCGAGAGTTACATATGCATCTAAAAGTGAAGTACAAAGAATTTCGGCTAGTACACATAAAAATGCATGTGTAATTTGGAGTTACACATGCATATGAAATGTGTAATTTGGAGTTACACATGCATATGAAAAAGTGTAATCAACGATTATACATGTCATATCGTGTGGTGGTCGGTAGGCACTCCAAAGAACCATTTACAAACATTCTTCAAGATATAGCACCATCCATCACTCTCTAAGCACCATCACCTGTACATCCTACCACAACCACCACACCTGCATCTTCCCAGCACAAGTACAACCAACCAACTGCAAACTAAGAACCACAAGTACCTGCTATTGCACTTCCCTGTCCTAAACATGCATCTAAACCAGAGACTCCAACTGCATCTGCACTTCAACAATGTCAAACCTGTCAAATCCAACTGCATCTGCACTTCAATAATAGCAATCCATTACTTTAATAAGGAAAACAATGAAAAATGAAAACGATAAAATCCAATCATGTGTATGAACAAGTAACTTAATCGTATGAATGTGTATCTATAAGTTACATAACTAATTAGCATGTGTAACTAATAGCTACACATCTAATTAGCTTGTGTAACTAGAAGTTACACATCAAATTAGCATGTGTAACTTATAGATACACATCTACTTAGCTTGTTCATATGCAAAAAGATACTAATATAAGAGGTACAAAATTACTGGAAGTACAATCAGAAGATGTTTTAATGATACTTGAAAGTTGAAAAGAATTTTTCTAGTGTTCTTGAAACAATAATCGGTATTCTCTATATTTTCTAATGTCGGTGTAAGTATGCATTATACCAATGACTAAATGAATGACTACGCAATAAAGACACTTTAAACAGATGTAAAGAGGGAAATGAGTTAAGCAAACAAACCATTCAAAACCTATGTCCTCACCTACATTCCCATATACGTTACTAAATGATATACAGAGTTACATACTCAACAAAGTAGATTCTACACTCGGCACACTCAGCACCGTCTCCAAATCCTCGTCCAAAACCTGCACCTACACCACCAATGCCCGCTGAGATTCTTCATATTAAGAATTTCACTCACACAAACATAAAAATTCTAAGATTCATGCGCTTGCAGAGCAAACAAATATTGGTCACAGGGACATCGAAAATGAAGTGCCTAAACCATAAACAAATAACTCAGTCAGAACTACTGAGAAACAACAAAGGATTTTACCTCAATCCAAAACATCGACAACATTTCATAGTCTGTAGATTCACATACAAAATTACGCAATAAAATTCAATAAATACCCAATACAAATCGCAAGAAATCAAGAGAATAACCATGCATATGACAATTGTAATTAAGAGTTACACATGCATGTGTCGCTTGGTTGTGAATCTTCCTAGTGTAACTGGTAGTTACACATGCATTTCTCTACTGTTACAAAGAGTTACACATGCATTTTCCTGATGTAACTAAGAGTTACATATATATGCTCACAGAATGTTGAGAATTGAGAAAATCAAAGTTTTTGGAGTTTAGTTTTTACCTCCCACAATTGTTCTGCAGTTAATGGAACCTACCACCTTGCACTACTATTTGTTTTATCAATTTTAACATGAAAGTTACCTGAACATCAAAATTAAACAACAAAAGACCTCAGCTGAAGTACGAGAACTTAAACCTAAAACTGAACAACTAAGAGTTACACATATCAAACCTAAACCTGAAGTATGAGGGAAAAAAGCTTAGCTGCAATGTGTAATTTCAGGTTCAAGCTTTCATTCAATCAACTGCAACTTATTAACTCAAAAAATCAATTGCAGCATTCTCCTATTCCCCTGCAACATTACTTGCAATCCACCATAGCACCATCACATCTCCATCTGTAACTCATACTAACATAGCCATTCACGTCCAATACTAGCCTGCATTTACATTTCAGTCACCACCACATCTCCACTCATTTCTTTTGGAAATTCCATCAACAACATCACATTTCCTTGTTTTAGCTCCAACAATTTAGTTCAAAAATCAACCTGCAATTTAAATCCACAACCAACCATATGACCACCACTAATTTCCAATAAAAAATACCACAAAAATAAGAAGTCAACTTTATTGAGTTATTGGCAACCTTAAGAGTAACAAAAAACAATAAGATTTTATGAGATTAAAAAGAACAATACACACAACAATGTATAACCAGTTTAACATGCACTTGACTAGCTAGTGTAAATAGGAGTTACACATGTATATGACTAGTGTAACTGGGAGTTACAGATGCATCTAAATAGTGTAACTAAGAGTTCACATGCAATTCGGATGTGTAGATGCAAGTTACACATGCAATTTGGATGTGTAGACGAAAGTTACACATGCTGTGCATAATCATCAAAATGAGAAAATTGAAGCACAATGAACAACTCTCTAGCTTCAGTACCACTACCAACATCACCACCTGCTCCAACTTTTACCATCAAAAGCTATGAACTGAAAATTGAAGCACAAGCCACAATTTAGTAACCTAATCCATTTTACATGTACAATCACTTCCGATCCAACTTTTTCTTCCATATCTCTTTATTCTTCAGCTTTAGTCTTTGTGGATTTGACAGCACCGTTGCTAGTCATTGACGCTCTATAGATATTAGTTGATGACGAAATTGACATAAAATTTTGATTAGATATATAATCTAAATCTTGAAATCGTACTACATCATGTTGTTCAATTTTGAACAACCAAAGCATTTTTTAAGAACATGTAACAACATTAAAGATGAGCAAAAATCAGTTCAAAAATCAAAGGATATAAAATTCGAATCAAATAGATGGGTAAAAGAGATAATGATTCACTGATTTCAAATCTGAAAACCGATTTTCAATCGAGATAAAAAATTAAAAGATCTATCGAATTTTGTTCAAGAACCCTAGAAATTTTTCTTAATTTTCTTTTTCGGAATTTTCCCTCAACAGTAAGATTAAGGTGAGATGATAACAAATCTAACTCCATTTATGAGTTCAATAAGATTTTAAGTTCAAATCAAGCTTTTAAAAGTTTTTTGCAGAAATAAAAATTTGAAAATCAAAGAATTAAATCTAGCTATTGAATTGAAATGTTAAACAAAAAAAAAACTTACCTGTTCAATTTGATTTTGTATGTGAATCTTCTAATTCATTTGTTGTTGATGATTATCATTTCTTTTCCATTGATTTTCACTGAATCTCCCAGGAACATAATGTTGATGTTGAATTTAGGTGTAGATAATCACGATCTTTGTTTGTAAATCTTAGATCTAGATTTTGAGATCGTTTTCTACCGAAAATCTTGATTAAAAGTTATTTCTTCCCTTCCTGTTTTTCTAGCAGAGAGAGAGTGCAAAAATAAAATGAAACTGAAAAATGAAATCTATACCTAATTTATTAGTATAAATACAAAAGGGCAGGTTTGGTATTATTAAAAAAATGCTTTATTAACAAACCCTGAAATCTAAAATTCTGGGCCTAGAAATATTAAAAAGTGAAAGTATGGAGTTGATAGGGGAGGATCCATTTAGTGGGGCTTCTATATATTGAACCCATATAGTAGGGGGTTCTAGTATTTTTCACTATTTCAAAATCCATCGGTCGGACCAAAATATGCGAGAAGCTAAATACCATGCTTGATGCGGTTCGGTCGATAGAGGAATGATTTAATAGTTAAACCGTATTTTACTGAAATCATGATTGCCGGTCAACCAATCATGCCTAGCTAATTTAAACTTTTTTTTTTTGAAAGAAAAACTAACTGAAATATTCATTAAGCTCAGAGAGAAACAAGTTTAACTATTACAGAACTCTTTTTCAACTTCTAACCTAGACATGACAGACACAGGGAGATCTGAACTCCATTTCCTAGCACAATTATTCATCCTAGCATACTTAGCAAGTAAGTCTGCTACTTGGTTACATTTCCTACTTTTAAAACAAACTTGAACATTTCCTAAACATTGGACTAAATGCTGACACTCCCTAATAATATTGTTGTCTTCCCACTTGGTGCTTATGATGCTGCCATTGATACTTTCCATTACTTCTTTGTTGTCTCCTTCCACAATGACGTTTTGAAGCTGTAGTTGGGTGATCCATTGAAGAGCTTTTAAAACTGCCACTGCTTCAGCTTGAGCAACATCTCTGGCTCTTTCTACCAGCGTCCAGGCCTCCACCATCCTCCCTGTAAAATCTCTAACAATTAGAGCAATACCAGCATAAAAACTATTGTGTAAGATAGATGCATCAATATTAATTTTTAGTTTGACCCTTGGGGGAGGGGACCAATGCCTATTGATATGAGCATTTGTTCCATTTCTGCCGATGTTGTTAAATGCAGGCTGATCCAGATCATGATTGCATCTTATTGTGATTTTATTTTCAGTGCAAAAAGATATAATTCTGGTTTTCAGGACGATGCTGGTGCTGCTTGAGTTGTTGAAGATAAGCTCACATCTTGATTTCCAAATAAACCACATAGTAATTACTATGAGATATATTGTGGGTTTCTTGTTGAAGGAGATGTTGTTTGAAGTATTGCACCAATTTCTTATCCATTGTCTGACATCAGTGATATACCTAAGCCCTTGATAAATCTCAGAAGAGACATCATTCCAAACACTTCTTGCAAAGTTGCACTGGATTAGGAGATGTGTAATAGATTCAGACTTATTATTGCATCTTTGGCACTGAGAGTCCATATGCTGATTGTATCTTGCACCTTTATCCTTGACTGGAAGGATATCATGAACAACTTTCCATAGGAAAAGTTGGCATTTATAAGGAATTTTCAGGTGCCATAAAGTGAGCCAAAATTTGGATTCTTCTTCTTTGCTTGCTAGAGTAGGATTTTTCTGGCATAAAATAGCTTTGTAGGTGGAAGTCACAGTGAATTGACCATTTCTTGTTAAGGACCAGAGAATTTTATCTTCATGTGGAGTTGAAGGCTTGATGTTAAGAATCTTCTCTATCTGATCTAGAGTGAAGTACTTTTGGAGCTTGAAGTCCCAACCTTTAGTATGTTCATCAAATAGATCTGCCACTTTCAAATAATAAGGATATTCTTCATACTGAGAGAAATTATTTTGTATTTGCTATGCAGTATACCCTTCAATCCAGTTGTCTCTAAAAGCATAAACAGTCTTCCCATTGCCAATTTGCCATATATGGAATTTCTTGACCCAGTTCACCCCATTGCAGATACTTTTCCAAATTTCATTGCCTTTGTTAGAAACCTCTTCTTGAAGAATGTTCTGATTTTTGAAGTGTTTAGCCTTCAGAAGCTCAGACCATTTTTTTCCTTGCTCTTGTACTAATCTCCAAGCCAATTTGGTGATCATTGCCTCATTGAAAGCTCTTAAGTTTTTGAAACCCAGTCCTCCCCATCTTTTTGGGATATTAATACTTTCCCAAGATTTGAAGTAGCCTTTACTCCCTTATTTCTTGTTCCACCAGTATCTTCTTTGGATGGCTTCAATATTATTTAAGCTTTGTTGGGGAAGTAAGAAGCAACTCATCTGATGTAAAGCCATAGAGTTAGTGACTGCTTGAATCTGTGTACTCCTTCCAGCTTGATTGGTAATTCCAGCTTGCCATAACAACATTCTTTTTTGCATTTTGTCTTGGATATGACTGAAGGATCTGGTTTTCTTTCTGCTTATGAAGAGATTGATTCCCAGATATTTCTCCTCTAAAGGCATCACTTTCATACTTAGAATTACACTAATTTAGCTTCTTTTTTGATCACATAAGTGTTTGTTGAAGTGTATGCTTGATTTGTTAATGTTCATCATTTGTCCAGAGATCTTGTAGAAGTTGTTGATAATGGACTTTAAGTTGTTTATGGAGTTTATCTCTGCTGAGGAAAATAAGATGCAGTCATCTGCAAAAAATAGATGTGAGATAGGGGGGGCATTTCACTGCAGGAAAGATTGGAATCCAACTTTTGTTGTTGACTGAAGCATTTATCATTCTACTAAATCCCTCCATGTAGAGGATGAATAAGTAAGGTGAAAGGCTATCTCCTTGTCTTAGCCCTCTGGTTGGATAGATTGATTCTATAGGAGAACCATTTAGAAGGATTGAGATCGTAGTTGTGGAGATACATTGGTTTACCAGCTTACACCATTGCTCAGAGAATCCCAAATTCTTCATGATATTAATGATGATATTCCATTCCATTCTGTCAAAAGCTTTTGACATATCCAACTTTATTGCTACAGCTCCTTTGGTTGCTTTGGTAGTCTTCATGGAATGAATAACTTCATGAGCAATAACAGTGTTATCAACAATGTTTCTGCCTGGAACATAAGCTACTTGCCAAGGGGATATTAGCTTGTGAAGAAGGGGTTTCAATCTATTTGTTAAAATTTTTGAAATGATTTTGTAAGTGATGTTGCACAAACTAATGGGTCTCGAAATCATAGGGTTTGGATGCAATTGTTTTTGGGGATCGGGTCTGAAAAGTGTGGTTGAGCTCTTTGAGGAGAGTACCTTTTTGAAGAATTCTTGAACCATATTAACAACATCAGCTCCTATAATCTCCCCTCTTCTGTTGATAAAATCCACTTGGAAGCCATCTGGACCCTGGTCTTTGCCCATGCATTTATTTGTTGAACATTCTTCTTTATTTCCAGTGGTGTTGGGATGGCCACCAAATCTATATTTTCTGCCTCTGTGATGCAAGGGTTGATGAGATTCATAACTTCCTCATTTTCCTCTGGATTACTTGAAGTAGCGATTTCTTGGAAGTGAGATTTCAGAATGTTAGCTATCTCCTCTCTAGATTCTTTCCAATATCCTTGTTGATTTTTTAATGAATGTATTTGATTGCATCTTCTTCTGTAGTTGGCCTGTGAATGAAAAGCCTTGGAATTTTTGTCCTGATATTTGATGGCTCTTTCTCTAGATTGTTGATAAGCCATTCTATTTTTTGTATCATATAAATCCTTTAGTTGATGTTGAAGTCTGTTATGTTCATTGATATCTATTTGCTGCTGATTGATACATTGCTGAATGGCATTTTGGATTTCTTTAATCTTTATGTCTGTGTTGCCATATTCTTTGATTCTCCATTCTTTCAACCCCTTTTTTGTAGCTCTGAGTTTATTGGTGAATTTGAAGGCCTCAGTTCCTTGAATATTATTTTTCCACTGTTTCTTTATCTCTTCTTTGCAAGAATGTTTCATAAGCCAGTGTTCATAGAATCTGTATGGTTTTGGGAGACTTTCATGTTGAGGGTTTGTGGTTAAGATAATTGGTGCATGGTCTGAACCAGAGGGGATGAGGTTTTTGAGAATGGCATTGGGGAATAAGGTCATCCATGAAGAAAGACACAAAGCCCTGTCAAGTCTTGTTCTGACTTGATTGAGTTGAGTTCTATGGTTAGACCAAGTGAAAGGGCATCCTGTGAAGGGGATATCCATGAGACCTAAGGAAGCAACTGTATTGACAATTGTGGGGTTTGATTGGGTTGGATAGATGGAGTAGCTCTGTCTTTCATAACTATATGGAGTAGAATTAAAATCACCCATAATGACCCAAGGCATGCTCATATTCCTTCCCATCTCCTGAATAAAATTCCATTGCACCTGTCTATCATTATCATAAGAAGAACTATACAAGCATGTTAAGAACCATTCTTTGTTAGTGTCACCATTCTTTATTATCACATTTATCATATAAGTAGAGGAATGAATGAATTCAAGTTCAACTCCATATTTCCATAGAAGAGCTAAACCACCTACTCTTACCATATCCTCATTGCACCAAATATTTGGATAATGCATTTGTTTCAACAAATAAGTGGCTTTGGCAACACTAGATTTGGTTTCAGAAAGGAATATGACTTCAGGGTTGTAGTTGAATATGCAGTTTTTAAGATGATCTCTAGTGAGTTTATTGCCTAATCACTGAACATTCCAAGCTAGTATTTTCATATTGATTATTTTCTTATGATACCAGAACTGACAATTGTAGGAAGGTAAGATAAAATAATTTTGATCAAAGAAATTAGGAATTACCATTGGATTGCCTTGTCCTGCATCAGAACCTTGGTTGTTGATAATGTATTTGTCCCAGTCTCCAGTGCCTTGCTCATTCTCTTGCTGATTGTTCTCCCATTGTGCTTGGCTTTGTTCACCTTCCCCAGCATCCTCCTCCATTTGATTTGAGCTAACTCTAGAAGAGTCTCTTTCTCTAGTTCTTTTAAACCTTCTAATGTTTTGACTCCTACTGCTTTGACCTCTTTCATAGTTGATGTTGCCATTGGATATCTCCTCTTCTTGAAAATACTCAGTATAAAATGAGTTACAGTACTGCCCATCCTCTGGTCTGACAAAGAGCATCATGTTAGACTTCCTGTTCTTGTTGCTTTTCTTTGGAGAAATTCTTGTTGGGGCGTCATCAATGTTCCAGTATTCATTGCTTGTCATGTTGAAAGGAATCTTGTCAAGAAACCTAAAGAGATGCTGAGAAAGATCCCTAACATCTTTTGCCTTGTTTTTGCAGTCATCTGCATCATGATCAATGATGAAGCAAGCAGGACAAAGTTGATGTGGTTATTTCTGGTAATAAAAAGGAATCCATTGTGTGCAGTTAGCAGCATTCTGAGAAAGGACACCTCTTATAAGAGATTTAGAAATGTCAATTTTTATAAGAGTTGTAACATCATTTGAGTCTTCAGGTTTGGCATCTTCAGGATCCATTTCCTTAACTTCTCCCAGAATAGTCCCCATTTCTTTAACAACATAGACATTGAGAAATTCTTCTGGCAAGTCTTTGAAGGTGACCCAAAATTGTTGTTTATTAAATTACAAATCTCTGTAATTTTGGGTTGGATTCCAGGGCTTAAGAATCCATAAGAAACCATCCAAGCACCATGGGGCTTCAGATAACACCCATCTCCAGTCTTCTTTCGATTCAAAAGTGACAGTAAACAGATTTTTACTTTTCTTCCTTAATTCAAATTTGTCAACTTTGTTACCCCAAATCAATCTTGCTTGTTTTTCAGCAAATCCTTTGCCGATATTATTGGGAGTGATAACTTTTCCAATCACACTGCTTCCCTTCCTTTGGGGACAAATACTTGGATTGATTTGAGCAATATTAATAACTTGTCTGATATCATCAGAGGACTCAATTGAAGCTGAGTCAAAACGATCAGTAAGATTGTTGACATCTTCAGTTGTCATTGCAATGATTGAGAAGTATTGATTTTGGTTATGTTGAGAGATGATGATACAGTTAGAAAACAGAATTGCTAAATTTATAGAGAGAATTGGAGTTCTTATCTTTCTACGTGTTCGATTCCTTTTGAGACGTATTCGTAATGTCATAGCGGCAATGACAAGTAACAAGCAGCAAGAGAAGTTCATTGTAAACTTGTTCAGTCTTGCATTGAATCGAGAGGACGGATACTTCGAAGTTGCCATTGAATCGAGAAAACTCTCTTTAACTGGGACAAACGTTTGAAACATCAACATCAAGGTCTTAAACAAGACAAGTAAATCCAAACGGTATTAGCACCTGTGCACCATAAAGAAGAGAAAAGTTGGAATTAGAGAGACTGAGAAGAAAAAATAAAGAAGAAAGGAACAATAAACAAAGTAATTTGAGCAGAATAAAAAAATTCTGGTTAAAGAACCCTTTTAGACATTAACAGGGGATGGGTTTAGTCTTGTAACGGTAATTTGAGTTTTGAATTTGGACATGCAGGGTTAATTGAAGCTCATTAATGGCGAAGAAATCTTTCTGAGTTGATCGCCGAGTTGCAGAGCTTGACTCGGACCAACTCTTTAGGACACTAAAAGTCTACTCCTCCAATAAGAAAGATTTCAGCTAATTTAAACAACCCAGTATAATTGCCTTATTTTTTTTGGTATGCGTTGTGATGAAATGTAGAAGATTTTTTATCCAAATCTAGCCTCTTCCAAGCCAGCTAAATTTTTTTTGGTAAATGCACCCCTATATCTTGAAAATAATGAGAATACAAGGAAATTAAATTAGCTCTGGACTTTCTCTCTCCTATTTATTCTCCTCTCATTCTAAAACGATCTCTCCCCTTCTCAACTTTGCTTGGTCCTTTATATAGGATATTACATAGTGGATGACAGCTAAGCCAGCCTTTATTTTCGGATCTGATCTGCGTCATTCTCGCAAGCTTATAAGGGTTTTCTTCGCAAGGTAATCCCAATCTTCGCTGAATCTTCAAACTTTCCTTATGACTAAGCTGACGTCACTCGCTACATCACTTCTTTAACACTCTGCGATGACCTTCGCAGCCATCCTTTATTTAAAGCTTTCGCTGAGATATAACTGTTGCGAGATTCTGCTCCTACAAATTTACAGAAAGGTCTACCAGTGGTAGATTAAAGGAAAAAACAATAAAACAACGAAATTACATGAAAAGTGCATCCCAGTTGTTCAAAACTGAATTATAGAAATTTAGATGAACTCTGTTGCCATCCGCAATCCCAGCTCAACATCTGTCTTAAAATTATAATTCACCTCAAAGATGCGCTTATTACGCTCTGTCCAAATTGTATAGAAAACTGCAACAGGAATTAGTCCCCATAGAAAGTTTTATGTGTTTGTGAATGCACTTGTTGCCAGCCAAATGCAAGCATCTTCATATCTCTTGGAACTGCCCATGCCCAACCATCTCTAGGTAAAAGGGAAGACCATAATATGTGCGTTATTTTACAATGAAGAAATATGTGGTCCTGAGATTCAAAATCATCACCACAAAGAACACAAGAATTATATATGTCAACCCCTTTGATCTACAACATATCGATTGTGTTTAGTTTGTCATGAATCAATCACCAAACAAGGAAATTGATCCTAGGTGGTACTGGTTTCTTCCAGACGAAGGAGTGAGGAAAGTTATCGATGCCAGAATCTGGTGTCAAGTTAGAATAAAACGATTTGACCGTGAAAACACCCGAGCTATGCAGAGACCAACGTCTTGTGTCAGGGAGGCTGTCAAGCATCGGTGGATTGTTTACAATTACAAGCAACAATGCTACATAAGAGTTGGTTTCTTCATTTGTTAAATTACGTTTAAAACTGAAGAGCCAGTTACCTGTCGTAGAAACCATATCAGCAATTTTTGCGTTTTTTTTTTTTTTTTTTTTTTTTTTTTTGCGTCTTGAAGGTGGAGGTGGAGGTGGATCGGCTAATGAACAACCATGATTGACTGGTTATAAGTTCTTAATAACTGGTTTCGTTTGACGATCTTGACGTCCAATTGTTTCCGAAAGATACTCTTCTCACAATGTGGGTGACAATGTGGATTGTTTCCAATAGTGGCTATAAACGTCGATGAATTGACCCCGAGAAACCATGAAGCAAGATTTGATCCAGAAATTTGGGGTTCGTATAAATTTGCAGGATCTTCTTATGCAGCAAGGTGCAATAATCAAAAACAAGGAAAAAAAATCAAATAAGCAAAAGTTATTTTGGAAAAATTTGGCTATATCTTGAAAATTTTGGCTAGATTTTTTTACCATGAATTAGTGCCTCATCCTCTTTTGTACTAAAGTGTGCCATAATTTTGTATGAACAAAATCATGTGAAGAAGAGAATCAATTGATTTTGGTGTGAGGGATGATGGAGAAGTGGTTCTCTATTTATAGGGTAGCCTGAAAATATAGTTGTTGATATTTCAAACGTCCACTAAATCTGAGTCGTTGAGGCACATCTTGATCTGATGGATGAAATTAGACAGCGTTGAATAGTGCAGCGCTTGAGCGCGGAATGGTACAACGTTGCCTTCCCTGCCGTTGAAAATAACGACTATTTTTTTTATCTTACGCTTGTTAGGCAAAGCGTTGTTCTGTTCAGCGCCAGAGCGTTGTTTGGTTCAGCGGTTGTCTAACGTCTAAATTTCCAGCCCAAACTCAGATCATTTCTTTTCTCTATATAAACTCAACACATGAACTCAAAATCCCCACCCCAAACTTGTGAAGTTTCACTCCCTTCTTCTTCTCAATTCAAAATTCAAGCATGGTTGGATTCTCAATTGCCGAAGACAATGACATGGTGAGAAGTTTTCGCAAAATTAACAACACAAATCCTTTTGAAACGTCTCAAACACGCAACACTTTATGGGAACAAGTCTTTGAAGAATTTGTAGAATTAATGGTAATGCTAATGGAAGATGCCGAAAAGCCCTACAATGTTTGTTAGCAAGTGATAGGTGTAGAATACACCGTATTTACTATATAGAGTTTATGCTTTCTTTGCTATTTTTCGTGTAAATTATGTATTTTATGTTTGCTTTTGAGTTTTATAGGTGCAATGGAGTCACCAGAACAAAAGGAGAAGAAATCGCCCATTTAAAGCGAAAAGGAACGGAAAGATCAAAGCGCAGGCGAGTGACATGAGAATCGACATAGGGACTGCCATTTGGTTGGCCCTTATCCTATTCTTGGGGTGTCTTAAGTTATCTTGATACCCCTTATCCACTTCATCCGAGTGGTTGTATCACTTCAAGTTCTCTTACCCTAAAATTCAGAGAAGAGTTTATCTCTTTTCATCATTTTCAGACACTCCATTCACCTGAAATCGAGAGAGAAAATGGAGGCACCTGAGACGGCCAGAATTGGAGGTGGTGTTACCATGAAATCGAGAGCTAGAGTTATTCAGAGAGAGACGGAGAAGTCGATGTAGAGATGTTGCTCAGATTCAGATCGAGAATGGGGTGATTCGCTGTTAAAGAGAGAATTTGAAGTTAGGGTTTGTTCAAGAAGAGAAAAGGGAAGAACAGATCGAGAAGGGTTTTGAAAGATGAGTTGTAAATCGAGATTTGGGATTGTTGTGGCTCAGAGTTGGCAGAGATGATGTTAACATCGACCTCAGAAACAAAGTAGTCTAGCTCGCCGCAAATTTGGGGTTGAAATTCCAAATGGGTTTGAGTTAGTGATTGAAGTATTAATGGCGATGAAGAACAGATGGTTCAGATGGGGTTTGTAATGATTGATTGAGTAGGGTCTGAGAGTTTGAGAGCTGTTGGTGTTGTTTGATTGAGTTGCAGCTGGAAATGCTTGTACAGGGCTACAATGGAAGTGAAGCAGGATGGAGCTGTGATGGGTTGGTGGTCATGAAAGTAAGGTATTGAAGCTGACCTGATGTACAGAAACTGTTGATGCTGTTAAGAGAAGAGTAATTTGCGCTGCAATTTGGTGGTGAGAATGAGCTTCAACAAGAAGGGAAATTGATGTTGGTGGTGAAACATTGGTGGAAGTGAACTCAAGGAGGGAGCTACTAAGTTTGTGCAATTCAAGTTTGGAATGGAAATAGATGGACAAGACAGAGAAATAGATGAAGAAATTAAAGATGGGTATCAAATGATTCTGGTGTTTGAGTTGTTGTCTGTCTGTGGGGATTGAGTGTTGCTATGTACTGATGCAGTGACAGTGTGAGTGAGCACCAAATAGTGGTGACTGGGGTTGTCGGTGACAGGCTGTGATAATGAAACTACATGCACTGAAGTGAATGGCCTGAGCTAGTTATGCTGGTAGCTGGAGGTTGCAGCTGCATTCGGAGATTGCAGTGAGTGAAGTAATGGCAGGCTGAGCTGGTGCAGGGTTGTGTTGCAGAGCTGGTTTAGTGAGCTGTTGGTGCAGCTGGTGATGACCTGAGATAATTGGCAGCTGTGATGTTGGTTAATGGAATTGCAGGGAAGAAGCCAGTGATGCTGGGACTTGGTATGGCTTTGCAGACTTGAGTTGAGGAGGTGTTGAGCAGATGGAAACAAGGAGCTGGTGTTGCTTTGAAGTAGTAGCTGAAAAGATTGCAGGCATGAATCCAATGGTTATGTGCAAGAGTGAGTTGAGCATCTTGAGTCGAAGCGATCGAAGCTGGTGTCGAGATACATGATTGAGAGTGATGAATGAGTCTCAACAGGGTCTTGATGCTGCAGTGAATTGGTGTTGGTTGTGTGATGCTGGTGGGAAATGGTGTTGATAGAGCTGGCACTGTGGATGATGCAGTGAGGGTGAGTGCAATGGAACTTGAGGAGCTGGAGATGCTGATGCTGTGAATTATAGAGAATGTGATATGATGTTTATGGAGGAGATTAAGACATGGTACTTTGGCAGCTGTATAGTTTGGATGGTTGGGAACTTAAGAATGCACAGCCAAGATGGCTGGCTAAGGAGATGGTGATGCACAAGGATTGTGCAAAGACAGACAGACTCCGCAATGGCTCATGCCTAGCCTAGTCAGACCAATTAACCTGAATCCATCTGACTCAACCCTGACTCAGGTCTGACTCTGAATTGAGTCATCTGACAGCTGACTCGGTGCTTGACCGAGTTAACTCGGTGCTTGACCGAGTTAACTCGCCGAGTTGGATCGTTGACCGGTGACCGGTTGGACTTTGCCGGTCACCTGAACCGTGTTCCGGCCACTTCTCCGGCCGATTTCCGGCCACAATACCAGATTTTCGGCGATCACTTTTGGGACATATTTTCTACATGGGTTTTTCTCTCTTATGGGCTTGGTGGATTTTCATCTAATGGACTTTGAAGACTAGACCTAATTTTAGAAGTTGGAGAAAAGCTATAAAAGGGAAAGTCTTCTACAACTTATCACATATCTTATTCTTGGAACTTTTGGGAGAGCCGGTTTTGTTTACGCTTCTAGGGTTTGCTTTTGTTCATCTTCTTATTTTCAAATATTATTATTATGATGAACTCCATAGCTATGAGTAGCTAAACATATTATTGGTTATGGGAAAAAGTTGATTTCTCAATATGTTATATGATTCAATGAATTAGTTTTGTCTCAATACTTTATTGTTTGTGATTCACAATTAATAGTGTTACATGATTTGATAGTTTGTTTGGTTGAGTCCGGAATCAATCCGATTTACATTCATCTCTAGAGCTATATTAGGGTTTTCAATACGAAAAAGTTGTTTATCCCTGATTCTAAGTAGCATAATTGTGGGTAGTGCTTGTAGTGATATATCCTACTAGTCACAAGTGAATCATAACTTTTGCTAAAACGTTTAGTGCTTTTACACATTCGTTTGCATTGATTAGTCTTATTCCATATAACTTATTGCTTTTAGGGAGTTAAATCTAATTGTGCTTTTACACTTTAGGTTGCTTTCTAGGAAGAATTCACATATGCATCTTTTAATGTGGTTGTGATGAAATCAGGGAATTAGCGGGTTATTCTTGCGATCAAGGTATCCTAGGACTATTAGTAGATGAGAGATTAAAATACCAATTCTAATCATTGATGAAAATACATGTTTGTGAATGATACTATCCCGTGACCAATATCTTCTCCTTATTGATTATCCCAACTATTTGCTTTGCTCTATTTTGTTTTTACTTTAGTATTTCGCTTAAACAACAAACATCCCCCCTTGGTTACCTTAGAAACTGAAAATTGCATAACAAAAATTGCCTCTCTGTGGATACGAACTCTTCCTTACCTTGTGCTTCATTTAAATTTAGTGAGTAAGAAAGTGAAATTATTTTTGACGGATTGACACACGACCAAATTTTGGCGCCGTTGTCGGGGAGGCATATGGCTTGTTATTAAGTTTTTAGTTTCTTTTTACAATTTCTGCTTTTATCTTTGCTTTTTGGTTCTTGTCTTGTTTCTCACTTGTTTGGGAGAATTGTTTTCAGGTACCTAATCCCTGGCTTCTAAAGATTGGAATTATCCAAGGTGCGGGATAGCTACTCGAAGAGGCACAATACTCCAACCAAGTCAAGACGCAACAGAAAATCTAGAGTTAAAAGTGGAAGGAGAAGTACAAATAGAAGGAGAACAAGAGGTTCCAATCGTAGACGAACCACAAGTTGAAGAAGAAGAAGCAATGGGTGATGCAAATCGTTCACTCAAGGACTTGGCTTCTCATAGGCTTGATATACAACATGGGTGTATTCAAACGAACTCTACTTTTGAGATAAAGCCGGGGTTGCTTCGAGAATTACCAAAGTTCCATGGCATGGTGAATGAAGATCCAAACAAACATCTTATGGACTTCCACACCATTGTCACGGCTATGCTTCCAGCGGATGTTGAGGCGGATGGTGCAATGTTAAAAGTTTTCCGTTTCTCTTTGATGGATAGTGCTAAGGATTGGTTGTTCTATTTACCTTCCGGAAGTGTCACTACATGGAATGGGCTGAAGAAACTCTTTTTGGAGAGATATTTTCCTGCATCCAAGGCTACTCAAATTCCCAAGGAGATTTGTGGGATGAAGCAAAATGTGGGAGAATCCTTATATGACTATTGGGAACGATACAAGAGATTGATGGCAAGCTGCCCTCACCACCAATTCAGTGATGCTATGATCATCCAATATTTCTATGAAGGACTCCAATTAAGTGATAGGAATCTTATTGACGCTGCGGGTGGTGGTGCACTAGTGAACAAGACGGTGGCACAAGCTAGAGAATTGATTGAAAACATGGCAGCGAACTCACTACAATTTCTGAGTCGTGGTTCGGATGTGCTTCTAAGAAGAGTGAATGAAGTGAGCGAGGTTGAGGAACTTCGTCAACAAATGGGTAACATGTCCGCAATGATGCAACAAGTTGCAGCCGCGGTTATACCGAGTTCTCCTCAATGTTATGAAGATGAGCAAGCTAATGCGATCTTTCCAAATCAACAAAGACGGTATGATCCCTACTCCAACACTTACAATCCGGGATGGAGAGATCACCCCAATTTTAGCTATGCCAACAAGCAAGGAGCGTTTCAACAACCTACCTTCAACTCTTCAAGTGGATTTCAACCTCAACAACAACAATTCCAGCCGAGACAACAATTTCAGCAACCACAAGCACAACAATCAATGCAAAATCAAGGTTCCGATATTGACTCAAAGCTTCAAACAATGATGAAAGGCATTTCTACCATGTTCAAAGAGAGTCAACAAGAAACTAAGAGTGCTATAAAGGAATTGCAAACACAAATGGGCTCCACGGCTATCGAGTTGAACCAATTGAAGGCACAAAATAGTGGGAAACTCCCTTCTCAACCTATTAACCCAAAAGAGGGTGTCAATGCTATTACGTTGAGAAGTGGTACACAACTTGTGCAACCCGAAATTACTGATTCGGGCAAGGTGGACACACCCAAGGAACCTGTTTTGGAGGAGAAGAATGAGGATTCTCCCCAAACTTCTGAGGTACCTATTCCTAACTCTAAAACTCCGGTTTCTACTTATGTTCCTCCTTTACCTTTTCCTCGCAAATTTGCAAGTTCTAAGAAGGCGGAACTAGAAAAAGAGATTTTAGACGTTCTTAAAAAGATTCATGTGAACATACCACTCATTGATGCTATTAAGCAAGTTCCAAAGTATGCAAAGGTGTTGAAGGACTTGTGCACCAACAAACAAAGGCTCAAAGTTAATGAAGTGCTTAGTGTAGGGGAGAATGCCTCGGCAATCTTACAACATAAACTCCCACTTAAGTGCAAGGATCCCGGTAGTTTTGACATTCCCGTCACAATTGGTAACAAAACGTTTAACAAAGCTATGTTGTATTTAGGTGCATCCGTTAATGTTATGCCTGCGTCAATGTATAATTCACTTTATCTTGGTCCTCTTAAAATGGCTGAAATCGTATTGCAATTAGCCGATCGCTCTAATGTCTACCCAATGGGTATTGTTGAGGATGTTCTTGTGCAGGTTAATCAACTTGTATTTCCAGCTGACTTTTGCGTGTTAGAGATGGATGAAGGTTCACCGGACTCGTCTCTTCCATTGCTACTTGGGCGTCCCTTCATGAAAACGGCGAAAACCATAATTGATGTGGACAAAGGAACGTTGACCATGGAGTTTGATGGAGAAACAATACGTTTCAACATTTTCGAGACGATGAGATATCCTAGTGATGTCCACTCTTGTTTCTCCATTGATGTTATGGATACATTGGCACAACAAATGTTTGAATTAAACGGTGATGATGCTTTGGAAACCGTGTTAACTACATCCATGGATAATGGTGTAGAGTGTGGTAATAAAGTCAAGGAAGCCCTTGGTGATCTTAACTCACTACAAGGATGCCCGGAAACTCATAATATCTCTTTTTTTCTTTACCATGCAGTGATGAAAAGCTTGTACCTTCAATTGTTAAATCTCCAAAGTTAGAATTGAAACCTCTTCCCCGACCACCTAAAGTACTTGTACTTGGGTGATAATTAAGAGTTACCTGTGATTGTTTCTAATGAGCTTAATGATTTACAGGAGCAAAAACTTCTAAGGGTGCTAAGGAAGTACAAGACGGCCATAGGATGGACAATTGCCGATATCAAGGGTATAAGCCCTGCCGTTTGTATGCACAAAATTCGCTTGGAGTACGATGCAAAGCCTACAAGGGAAGCGCAACGTCGTTTGAATCCTCCCATGATGGAAGTTGTGAAAAAGGTGATACTCAAGCTTTTGGAAGTGGGTGTTATCTACCCCATATCCGATAGCAAGTGGGTGAGCCCGGTACAAGTAGTACCAAAGAAATCAGGTGTGACAGTGGTGGAGAATGATAAGAATGAACTTGTCCCAACTCGTGTGCAAACCGGTTGGAGGGTTTGTATCGATTATAGAAAATTGAATGCCACTACTAGAAAAGATCATTTTCCATTGCCTTTTATTGATCAAATGCTTGAACGTTTAGCTGGACACTCTTATTATTGCTTTCTTGATGGCTATTCAGGTTATAATCAGATTGTGATAGCGCCGGAGGACCGAGAGAAAACCACTTTCACTTGTCCTTTCGGTACTTTTGCTTATAGAAGGATGCCTTTTGGCTTATGCAATGCTCCAGCTACTTTTCAAAGGTGTATGGTAAGTATCTTTTCGGAATATGTTGAAAACATAATCGAAGTGTTCATGGATGACTTTAGTGTCTTTGGTGATTCATTTGACCTTTGCTTGAACAATTTGTCTCTAATCCTTGAACGATGTGTTGAAACAAATCTTGTGCTAAATTGGGAGAAGTGCCATTTCATGGTAACTCATGGCATAGTTTTAGGCCATATAATATCTTCTAAAGGCTTGGAAGTCGATAAATCTAAGATAGACCTTATTAGTGCTCTAACCCCTCCCACTACGGTGAGGGAGATACGCTCTTTTCTTGGTCATGCAGGTTTCTATCGTAGATTCATCAAGGACTTTTCCAAGATAGCATCACCACTTTGTAACTTATTGCAAAAAGATGTGGTTTTTAACTTTGATGAAAAATGTATGTGGCATTCAATCATTTGAAAGAACTTCTGATTTCAGCCCCTATCATTAAACCATCGGATTGGAGTAAGCCTTTTGAGCTCTTGTGTGATGCTAGTGATTATGCGGTTGGTGCGGTGCTTGGGCAACGTGTGGGGAAGCTTCCTCATGCTATCTATTATGCTTCTAGAACGTTAAATGAGGCCCAACAAAACTACACAACCACTGAAAAGGAGTTATTAGCCATTGTTTTTGCTTTAGAAAAGTTTCGCTCTTATCTAATTGGTACAAAAGTTGTTGTCTTTTCTGATCATGCAGCGCTTAAGTACTTGCTTACAAAGAAAGAGGCGAAACCGCGGCTCATACGGTGGATTTTACTCTTGCAAGAGTTTGATATTGAAATCAAAGACAAGAAAGGAATTGAGAACACCGTTGCGGATCACTTGAGCCGACTTGCTGTAGATAAGGAGACTATCCCGTTGCGTGAAAGTTTCCCGTACGAGCAACTATTCTCAATTGCCTTTGGAGAACCATGGTATGCCGATATTGTCAATTACTTAGTTTCTAAACAAATCCCAAAGAACTTGTCTCGTGCTGAGAGGGACAAACTTAAGAAGTTGGGGAACCAATACATATGGGATGATCCATACTTATGGAAACATGGTAGTGACCAAGTAATACAAAGGTGCGTTCCCGAATTTGAATTTAATTCTATTTTGTCTTTTTGTCACTCTTATGCTTGCGGAGGACATTTTGGGAGTAAGAGAACCACTCACAAGGTACTTGAAAGTGGTTTTTATTGGCCAACTTTGTTTAAGGATGTGCATATATTTTGTACAACTTGTGATAGGTGCCAAAGAACCGGCAATCTAGGTGCCCGAAATCAAATGCCACAAACTTTTATCCAATTTATTGAAGTTTTTGATGTATGGGGTATTGATTTTATGGGGCCTTTTGTCAACTCTCATGGGAATTTTTATATCTTACTTGCGGTTGATTATGTCTCGAAATGGGTGGAAGCTAAAGCCACCCCAACTAATGATTCTAAAGTGGTTTCAGATTTTGTGCAAGCTCATATTTTTGCAAGGTTTGGAATTCCAAGAGCCATAATTAGCGATGGGGGTTCTCACTTCAAAAAGAGGATTTTACAAAGCTTGTTGACGAAGTATAATGTGTCGCACAAGATTGCAACACCTTATCATCCCCAAACCAATGGACAAGCCGAGGTGTCTAATCGGGAGGTGAAATCCATTCTAGAAAAGACGGTGAACCCAACAAGGAAGGATTGGAGCATGCGACTCAATGATGCTTTGTGGGCGTATAGAACCGCATATAAAACACCTATTGGGATGTCTCCTTTTAGGCTTGTGTATGGTAAACCTTGTCACTTACCCGTGGAGATTGAGCATAAGGCGTTTTGGGCTATTAAACAATGCAACATGGAGATGGATGGGGCTGGAAAGCAAAGGAAGTTACAACTCCAAGAGCTAGAGGAGCTTCGCAATGATGGATCTGAAAGTTCACGCATTTATACGGAAAAGACGAAAGCATTCCATGATAACATGATTTCTAGGAAATAATTTTGCATTGGGCAGAAAGTGCTTTTGTTTAATTCTCGCTTTCATTTATTTCCGGGTAAATTAAGGTCACGATGGATCAGACCTTTTATTGTTACTAATGTGTTTTCTCATGGTGCGGGGAAATTGTAGCATAGCTACGGGGAAAGAACTTAAAGTTAATGGGCACCGGTTGAAACCATATTATGAGAATTTCACTTCCGAAGTGGTGGAAGGAGTTAACTTTGTGGATGTGCTCCCTCTGGAGGAGTCATAGAAAGCAAGGAGATAGTCGGGCTGACGACTTTAAACCAAGCGCTAATTGGGAGGCAACCCAAAGGATGAGTATTTATTGTCTTGTATTTATTTCTTGTCTTGTTTTTAGCTTTTTGTGTCTTGTTTTTTATTTTTTTTCTGATTTCTTGTTAGAATTTCCCACCTTGACTTACTTTGGACGATTCAATTTACATTGAGGACAATGTAAAGTTTAAGTGTGGGGGAGTGGTTTGTGTTGTAAATTTCTGAAATTTTCAACTTTTGTGTAAACTAGTGAATAAGAAAACTCCAACTTATGGTTAGTTTAGAGTCACATAGTATACATGTCGCTAAGATTACATCGAGAATCTCATAATAGTGACTGAACTTAGAGATGACAGAGAACATGATCGGGTTTCTTAATTGTATGAGAGTTAAAGTTGGATTTAACCATGCCAAAGGGCAAATAAGGTGCGGATGAATTCGGTATTAGAGTAGTGATCCCCTATAGTGGAGACTACCCATGTTACATAATGTGAGGCACCGACCTTCAATTCTTTGTACCTGTCTAAATTTGTGCTTTTAGAGTGTGTGTCACCGTACGTAAATTCCGGGAAGAATGGTGAGCTGTCCAACCTCCCACCAGAGAAGCACTATTTTGATCTCTTGAGTGTTATTTTTATCAATCATGATGGTGACATCGAATTGCTAACTTACATACCACTTGTAATCTTGTTCGCAGTTAGCACCATCCACCTTATCTCTCTCTACACCAACAGGTCCATAGAAAGACCATCATCGTCAACAAGAGGAGCATCACAAATTTGAAGGAAAGTTGAACACGTTCAAGGTTTACAAGCAATGGTACAGAATTGAGCAGATTTCAAATTTGAGTAAAGCAACAAGACAAGGAGCAGAATTTTTATAAGTTGAAGACTATTGTACAAGAGCGAATATTATCAAGATGAGAATTCGAGAAGTCTATGATATCAAGACATATAAGTTGTGAAGAATCAAGCGGTAAAGTACTTACACCATGGCATTGTACTTACTTTTTTTTTTATTTGTATTTTACTTTTTCTTATTTTAAAAAAAAAAAAAAAAATGGGTTTGTATAGTTTGTTTTTAGTTTTGTATTCTTTCAATATAGCCAAGGGAAAGGAGGAATATCTATAATGAAGTTTCAAGCGACAAGGAATTTGAGGGAAAGAATCATATTGTCAAAATTTTACGAAGTTCAAGAGTGATCATCAAGAGTTGAAGACCGAAGACGAAGACACTGATTGAAGACCGAAGACGTTTCTATGGATGCTGTGAGAGTGGTGCTAGCTGCACGCCGAACGGATACGAGGTAAGTAAGCATATTCCCACCTTCGTTAAGTGGTTGATTTCCTTTCGAAGAGATCGTCAGAAAAATGGGTTTTCAAAAATATATAAAAGATGTGGGTTTTCAAAATATTTCGGAGGGTTTTGCCTTCCTACCATTCAACGTGTCGCAGGATTCTCTCTTCATTCCTACCTGGACACATGTGTGACCCATAAAGAGTTGTTTATTATTGAGCGTAATATCATAAAACCCTTTTCTTGTGAGGCAGAGTCGAGACTTTCGATGACTCCGAACCCGAATTTTTGTCGAGAAGGGATGGTTATTTCTCTCTCAACTTTTAAGAATGAGATTGTGTTCATTTATGTGTCTAACTTCTTATGACTAGTGTGCAGAATCTCTATGTCTTCTTAGCACGTTGGATGCTATCTTTACGGAGAACTAGTAAGTTGGAAAAATAGGTTTTGTGGGCATATCTCTAGTAAACCCTCACGAGACTATAACTCGTCCACTAGGGACACCTAGGGGTTTAAAGGCTTGTTATTTATGCTAAAAGTGACCGTAGCCTCGACGACACGGAGTTGTATGTATGTTTTAGAATTGTTTTGTTTGATTTGCTCGAGGACTAGCAAAGTCTAAGTGTGGGGGAATTTGATAGGTGTAGAATACACCGTATTTACTATATAGAGTTTATGCTTTCTTTGCTATTTTTCGTGTGAATTATGTATTTTATGTTTGCTTTTGAGTTTTATAGGTGCAATGGAGTCACCAGAACAAAAGGAGAAGAAATCACCCATTTAAAGCGAAAAGGAACGGAAATATCAAAGCGCAGGTGAGTGACATGAGAATCGACATAGGGGCTGCCATTTGGTTGGCCTTTATCCTATTCTTGGGGTTTCTTAAGTTATCTTGATACCCCTTATCCACTTCATCCGAGTGGCTGTATCACTTCAATTTCTCTTACCCAAAAATTCAGAGAAGAGTTTATCTCTTTTCATCATTTTCAGACACTCCATTCACCTGAAATCGAGAGAGAAAATGGAGGCACACGAGACGGACGAGAATGGAGGTGTTTGTTACCATGAAATCGAGAGCGAGAGTTATTCGGAGAGAGCGGAGAAGTCGATGTAGAGATGTTGCTCAGATTCGAGATCGAGAATAGGGTGATTCATTTAAAAGAGAGAATTTGAAGTTAGGGTTTGTTCAAGAAGAGAAAAGGGAAGAACAGATCGAGATGGGTTTTGAAAGATGAGTTGTAAATCGAGATTTGGGATTGTTGTGGCTCAGAGTTGGCAGAGATGATATTAACATCGACCTCAGAAACAAAGTAGCTGCTGCTGCAAATTTGGGGTTGAAATTCCAAATGGGTTTGAGTTAGTGATTGAAGTATTAATGGCGATGAAGAACAGATGGTTCAGATGGGGTTTGTAATGATTGATTGAGCAGGGTCTGAGAGTTTGAGAGCTGTTGGTGTTGTTTGATTGAGCTGCATCTGGAAATGCTTGTACAGGGCTACAATGGAAGTGAAGCAGGATGGAGCTGTGATGGGTTGGTGGTCATGAAAGGAAGGTATTGAAGCTGACCTGATGTACAGAAGCTGTTGATGCTGTTAAGAGAAGAGTAATTTGCGCTGCAATTTGGTGGTGAGAATGAGCTTCAACAAGAAGGGAAATTGATGTTGGTGGTGAAACATTGGTGGAAGTGAACTCAAGGAGGGAGCTACTGAGTTTGTGCAATTCAAGTTTGGAATGGAAATAGATGGACAAGACAGAGAAATAGATGAAGAAATTGAAGATGGGTATCAAATGATTCTGGTGTTTGAGTTGTTGTCTGTCTGTGGGGATTGAGTGTTGCTATGTACTGATGCAGTGACAGTGTGAGTGAGCACCAAATGGTGGTGACTGGGGTTGTCGGTGACAGGCTGTGATAATGAAACTACAGGCACTAGAGTGAATGGCCTGAGCTAGTTATGCTGGTAGCTGTAGATTGCACCTGCATTCGGAGATTGCAGTGAGTGAAGTAATGGCAGGCTGAGCTGGTGCAGGGTTGTGTTGCAGAGCTGGTTTAGTGAGATGTTGGTGCAGCTGGTGATGACCTGAGATAATTGGCAGCTGTGATGTTGGTTAATGGAATTGCAGGGAAGAAGCCAGTGTTGCTGGGACTTGGTAGGCTTTGCAGACTTGAGCTGAGGAGGTGTTGAGCAGATGGAAACAAGGAGCTGGTGTTGCTTTGAAGTAGTAGCTGAAAAGATTGCAGGCATGAATCTAATGGTTATGTGCAAGAGTGAGTTGAGCATCTTGAGTCGAAGCGATCGAAGCTGGTGTCGAGATACAGGATTGAGAGTGATGAATGAGGCTCAACAGGGTCTTGATGCTGCAGTGAATTGGTGTTGGTTGTGTGATGCTGGTGGGAAATGATGTTGATAGAGCTGGCACTGTGGATGATGCAGTGAGGGTGAGTGCAATGGAACTTGAGGAGCTGGAGATGCTGATGCTATGAATTATAGAGAATGTGATATGATGTTTATGGAGGAGATTAAGACAGGGTACTTTGGCAGCTGTGTAGTTTGGATGGTTGGGAACTTAAGAATGCACAGCCAAGATGGCTGGCTAAGGAGATGGTGATGCACAAGGATTGTGCAGCACAGATTAGACCTGCAATGGCTCATGCCTAGCCTAGTCAGACCAATTAACCTGATTCCATCTGACTCAACCCTGACTCAGGTCTGACTCTGAATTAAGTCATCTGACAGCTGACTCGGTGCTTGACCGAGTTAAATCGCCGAGTTGGATCGTTGACCGGTGGCCGGACGGACTTTGCCGGTCACCTGAACCGTTTTCCGGACACTTCTCCGGCCGATTTCCGGCCACAATACCAGATTTCCGGCGATCACTTTTGGGACATATTTTCTACATGGGTTTTTCTCTCTTATGGGCTTGGTGGATTTTCATCTAATGGACTTTGAAGACTAGACCTAATTTTAGAAGTTGGAGAAAAGCTATAAAAGGGAAAGTCTTCTACAACTTATCACATATCTTATTCTTGGAACTTTTGGGAGAGTCGGTTTTGTTTACGCTTCTAGGGTTTGCTTTTGTTCATCTTCTTATTTTCAAATATTATTATTATGATGAACTCCATAGCTATGAGTAGCTAAACATATTATTGGTTATGGGATAAAGTTGATTTCTCATTATGTTATATGATTCAATGAATTAGTTTTGTCTCAATACTTTATTGTTTGTGATTCACAATTAATAGTGTTACATGATTTGATAGTTTGTTTGGTTGAGTCCGGAATCAATCCGATTTACATTCATCTCTAGAGCTATATTAGTGTTTTCAATACGAAAAAGTTGTTTATCCCTGATTCTAAGTAGCATAATTGTGGGTAGTGCTTGTAGTGATATATCCTACTAGTCACAAGTGAATCATAACTTTTGCTAAAACGTTTAGTGCTTTTACACATTCGTTTGCATTGATTAGTCTTATTCCATATAACTTATTGCTTTTAGGGAGTTAAATCTAATTGTGCTTTTACACTTTAGGTTGCTTTCTAGGAAGAATTCACATATGCATCTTTTAATGTGGTTGTGATGAAATCAGGGAATTAGCGGGTTATTCTTGCGATCAAGGTATCCTAGGACTATTAGTAGATAAGAGATTAAAATACCAATTATAATCATTGATGAAAATACATGTTTGTGAATGATACTATCCCGTGACCAATATCTTCTCCTTATTGATTATTCCAACTATTTGCTTTGCTCTATTTTGTTTTTACTTTAGTATTTCGCTTAAACAACAAACATCCCCCTTGGTTACCTTAGAAACTGAAAATTGCATAACAACAATTGCCTCTCTGTGGATACGAACTCTTCCTTACCTTGTGCTTCATTTAAATTTAGTGAGTAAGAAAGTGAAATTATTTTTGACGGATGGACACACGACCAGCAAGCATCAAGCATTATTGCAAGCTTTTGTCATTTTATTAAGGGCATCAAATGGTAATCGTGAATATGCTGTGGTTTTATACTAAACGGATCAAGGAATGATGTTCATTTATACTTGTAATGCATATTCATATTGTTCTCCCATAACATACGCACTATCTAACCATGGTTTCCAAATACATGATGCACTTCTTCTAGTGTCGATCTGTGTTCTTGCGCTTGTGACTAAGTGTTTCCTAGTATACTTTTGCCCTCCTCTATGTCCTCTCTTACTTGATACAATGTTAGTCTTCTTGAAGAGAAAAATCTTTGGCAAAACATCATAATGATCTCCAAGTATCTGACAAAGCAAGGGTTGCATGTTTCGGAAGTAATAATAATACCAATACTCAACTACCATAACCATGCCAGAAAAATCCTTACCGTTGGTTGAACATTCGTCAAGAAATTTATAGGTATTATCTATTAATTTTGAGAATAATTAATTAATGGCTCTATACTAGTACGATCGTCTAGGAGCATTAATTCTTCAGGAATCTAGTGTTATGTGCTTGTTGAAGCGTCATATTTCTTTCATATAGTCAGGGAAAACATTGTTACATCCTGAAGATGTTATTGCTCTATACTAGTAGGAAAGTTGTCTAGGAGCCGTCTAATCTTTCGATTCTATGTAGAAGTAGTTACTGAAATTGCTCAGTATTCATGAGATATGTCGTTGCCTCAGCTGAGAGACTATGGTAGGCCTCGAAGATGGGTAAATTTATGGCCTACGGTGATACCGCAAGTTCACGGTGTCTGTTATGAAGCACGGGGCAAATACGAGTCGAACCACAGAGACTTGTGGTGCCGATAAGTGATCAAGGCTTGCTAGACTGAGTTTTTAAGTAATGTATGTAACACAATATTGGTTGTCGAAGCGACTGAAATGATTGAAGTGACTCTGAACTAAGGAAAAGAATTAAACTGTGACAATATGGGAAGTACCAGGGTGATGAATCCACCACTTGACTCTATGCTAAGGTCATTCCACTAATGTTGTGTTCTTGTATCTTCCTAAGGATGATTCTAATGAATAATGAATCACTAATCTCATAATTCCCCCTAGTATAGAGTGTCTTATTACAGTACACTCTATCACAGGTTCCTTGGTCAATTAACTAAGCATTATTCATATTTCATTAAGCACATACAATCTTCTCTGAAAGTTTCACATGGAGAATTGGTTAATCTTTCACTCTAATTCTCCACTAGTATTGGCTGTCTTCTTACAGTACAGCCAATCACAGGAGAACTGAGTTACTCAGCTAACTAAACTCTTAAGTCTCATTAAGCACAATAATCACAGCAACATCAGTAAGAATTAATCAACATATTGTCTAGGGTTTCAACAACACCCTAGCTGATAAATTAAAACAGAAATTAACCTAAATGACTGCACTGGCTAATCCAGGCGTGGTTTCTACACAAACCCCTCACTGCTATTTATACATGCACAGAAATCCCCAAAATACAAACCCTAATTAAATTAAAAATAGAAATTAAATGAATAATAACTCGAACCCATACTCTGTATCCGCTTCCCCTCTTGTCAATTCGTGCTCAGAGAACTCCCTTGATGGATTGATTGGACATAGTACTAACCCTAGGTTTGTTTATCTTTAACATAGCTTCTAGGGTTTTGAGAAGCTATTTTAGAGATAAACACAACTTGGGTGTGGCGGAAAAGGGTGGTAGTTGGCTCTGGTGTCAGTGGTGGAGATGGTGACAGAAGAGGAGATGGTGGTGATGGTGCGGCTCTGCAAAGGCATGGGGGTGGAGCTCTGCAGAGGGGAAGAGAAGAAAGAGAAAGTGAGGAGAAGACTAGGGTTGCTCGAGTGGGTATATGGAGATTTTGTTGTGAGGCAGGGACAGCGAGATTTGATCGGGAAGCTGCAGCGAGCATTGGATCTATCTGGAGAAGATCTGAACGGCCGAGGGAAGTAAGCGGTTTTGGCGTGATCTGGTGTAGCACGGGAGCAGCGATCTTCGATGCACGTGGAAGCAGCGACCGTCGGATGAGGGAGAAAGAAATATCAACGTCTCAGAAGAGACGGGCTCGGATCCTGGTCGTGGGTAGCTCTAGCCCATGTCTTCCTTGTTGGTTTGTAACTAATTCGCGCGCGGGCTTTGGCTATCTACTCCATAGATGCTCGACTCCAATTCTTCGCTCTTTTGGCTCCTCAGATTCTCCGAGCTTTATTCATTACCTAAAAACACAAAATTAATTTATATAAATATTTATTCTTGAAAGCAAGGAAAACACGAAATGCTGGGATAATATCTGATTTCTAAGCGCAAAAGATGAGTAAAATGCCAATAAAAAGGTGTATAAATATGCACTATTTGGCACTCATCAAATACCCCCAAACCTGAATTTTACTTGTTCTCAAGTGAAACAGAAATGAAGAAATCCTAACTATACCCTTGTCGCAGGTCTCTCGAATGCATTTAGCGTATGCACTAAGCCTTTAAACCCTTAGGTGTCCCTAGTGGACGAGTTGTACTCTCGTGAGGGTTTACAAGAGGTGTACCCACAAAACCTTCTCCAACTTCAGAGTGTAAAAGAGTCTCAAGCCTCCAAGAAGCTATGAGGACATAGAGTTTCGCATGCTAGTAACGAAGTTAGAACTATCGAAGAACGCATTCTCATCCTTAAGTCTTGAGCGAGAAGTAACCATACCATATGAAAGAACTCGGATTCGATTGTGATCATAAGCCTCGACTTCGCCTCACCATTAGGGTTTTATGATAATTGCACTCAAAAAGATCGCTTTTTTAGTCTCTCATGTGTGCGAGGCGAGGAATAAAGAGAGAAATCCCGCACACGTTGTAGGTAAGAAGGATAACCTTCAAATAAATTGGAGACTCCACAAAAATGTGGACAAAAAGAATCTTTGTCTGATGATCTCTAAGGAAGGAAATCAACCATTAGCAAGGGGTGGGAGTACTCACTCACTTCTCACCCGATCGGCAATTAATATCACTCTCTCATAAGAAACCATAGAAACGTCTTCAATCTTCGGTCTTCGGTCTTCAAATGTTGATGACGAACTTCTAAACTTCACAAAACTTGACAATTTTTTAACTTTTCTACTCAAATTCCTTGTTGTTTGGATTTTTCTTTTTGAACTCTTCTTTACCATGGTGGTAGCAAAAATAAACTACAATATTTTTTTGATTTTTGATTTTTGATTTTTGATTTTTTTTTTTTTTTTTTTTTTGTTTACAAAAAGTGAAAATAAAAATACAAATAATGAAACAACTAACTCCATGGACAAAGGACTTTATCACTCAATTGTTCCACAACTTGTATTGTCTTGATTTTATAAATTTTATTAATTCTCATCCTATTTTCTTTCTTTGTTGCACATAAACCTTGGACTATATCAATTTTTCTTTCCATATTCTGATGATGCTCCGTTTGTTGACGATGATGTGTTTCTATGGGTCTTGCTGATTGAGAGAGAGAGATGCTAACTGCAAATCGGTATTTAGAAGGAGTTTTCATCTTTAGACGACACCCTCATGATTGACAAAAACTAGCACTCAAGAGATCAAAAGTAGTGCTGAAATTGGTGCGAAGTTGGGTAGCTCACCATTCCTACCCGGAATTTACGTACGGTGACACACACTCTAACAGCTTTTCTAGAAAGTTGCAAAAAATTGAAGGTTGGTGCCTCACTTGATGTAAATTGGGTAGTCTCCACTATGGGTGATCACAATTCTACTACCGAATATCTAACAAAGACCTAATTCGCCCTCCGGTATGGTTAAATCCAACTTTAACGCTCTAATCAACTAAGGAACCCGATTGTGTTCTCCTAAGACTTCTAACTTCGTTATTTCGGTCGAACTCTCTATGTAAACATAGCTAGAAGCATGCTAGTGACTCTAAAATCTCTAAAAGTTGGAGGTTTTTATTTGCAAAAAGTTTTTGATTTTTTTTTTTTTTTTTTTTTTTTTTTTAAGATGAAAATAAAAGGTAAAATAAAAGACTAAAAACTCTAAATGCAAATGCACCCCAAACCTAAATCAAACATTGTCCTCAATGTGTCGACAGATAGAAAAAATTTAAACAGTCACATACCATGAGAACTATGCTGAAAAGAGAAAAGGGAAGAGATTACCGGAATGTCGGCGGGAGCAAGGTTGAGCTTCATTCGTCAAGGCAAAATCCAACATTCTCAGTGGAGATCATATCGGATTAGCATAATATATGTGCAAGAAGACTCAACCGATTCAAGAAAAGAAAAATTTAACAAGTCCTACTGAATTATATACAAAAATTTACTAACAATCTAAAGAGTTGAGGGTCAACCCAAAAGATAATGTACAGAAACATTAACATTC
Source organism: Papaver armeniacum (assembly GCA_023531295.1). NCBI lineage: Eukaryota > Viridiplantae > Streptophyta > Magnoliopsida > Ranunculales > Papaveraceae > Papaver > Papaver armeniacum. The sequence continues at coordinate 46,756 of JAJJWW010016485.1, read as the reverse complement.
TTACAAATATAACATGAAAACGGGCTTTGGTTTCAATGGGATTCATTTTGGTTTTTGTGGGTTTTGGTTTGTTTGGGAGTTGTTGTTTGAAGCCCAGGTTGTGTTAGTCCAGGTGAGCTGGGTTTAAGTTTGGTTGTAGCCCAGGTTCAGTTATGTGCACTGTCCAACAGATGTGGGCTCAGTCTTTTGCACAGCCTAGAGGAACTGTGGGCTCAGTGACTCGCAGAGCCCAGGTTTGGGGTCAGTCAGCCCAGCTTTGATTGTGGGCTGGTTGTGTGTAGAGCTCAGCTGCTCAGTTTAGTTGTGAACAGCCCAGGTGATCAGGTGTTTGTGCAGGGAACAAGTTGTACAGCCCAGATTGATTGGGTGTGATGTTTGTGCAGAGCCCAAGTTTGGGTTCAGTTAGCTCAGCAGCTGGCAACTAAGTTTGGCAGAAGGCTTGCACAGACCCTAAGTTTAAGCTCAGGGTAATTCACACCACACACAATGACACAGCTCAGGTTAAGTTATGCACAATTTATGTAGGTCACAGCACTAAGTTGGTGCACAGGTATCTTGCAGATGCAAAAGTGGACCAAGCACAGCTCAGCAGAAAACACACAGGTTTGCAGTGGATACTCACAGCTTGTGCAGGTTGTGTGCAGCTAAAAGATAGATAGTACATGCATAAACCCAAGGAGAATAACCACAGATGCACAAATGTAAGCACACAATCGCACAAGGCAGAAGGCTCAGCAAGTTTTAACAAATTTGCAGTTTTTGCACAATATATAGCCACACAAGTCTGAGTGCAGTGCAGCTTATGCACAGGACAGTTTAGGCACAGATGAATCACAAAGACACGAGTAAAGCAAGAATAGAGTTGCACTTGCAGGGTAGGGTCAACTGGGTTGGCAAAGCTTCACAGATGGCAGCCCAATTTGTAGCTTCAGGGGCTGGCAGGGGAGCATGTGGCTCTCAAGGTTGCAGCTCTAATGGCTCATGCTCAGGGTGTGTGCAGGGTATGCTCAAGTGATGGCAGGTTAAACATGCAAAGGGCTGTCACAGTTTAGAAATACAGCTACAGGGGCTGATAAAGAGTTATGCTCAACTGATGGCAGCCTCACAAGGTTTCCCACAAGGTGCACAGGTCAGAGCTCAGGGTATGCCAAATGGGTTAAAAAGTAACTCAGGGCTGATGGCACTAAGGTTTGCAACCTCTAGCTCACTCAAGGTCTCAGGGTTACACACAACACAAGTCAACAGAGTCTCAACAAGGTTTGCAGCTGAGGCTCAACAGCTTCAGGGGGCTGGAGCTCAGGGCAGCGTATATCATGCTGTCATTCATTCAATCATTCAAGGTTGAGCATGCTTATCAATCAATAAGTAGAAATGTGTTTATCAGAGAAGGGAATGCTAGCGCACAGAGCAACTTAGCTTAACAATTGCTCGTCCTTGCCTCAGCTTTCCCAGCAACTTGCAGGTACCTGACTCCTATAAGTTGCAGGGGTTGCTCAGTTGCAACACAAGCATAGCAGCACAACAGCAAGCTCAACAGCTCAGCAAACACAACAACACAGCGAGCACGGCAAGCTTAGGCACCTGCTGGCTCAAAATGAGAGTTTAGTTTTCTATAATGCACAGCTCAAGACACAAAAAGATGCACAAATGCACAGCTGCACTGAGTTTGGAAGTGCAATGTATATGAAAGATGGCAGGGAAACAGAAATTATGTTTGCTAAGATGCAATACAATGCAGGGTGTAAAATGAATATGTAACACAAGTATACTAAGCTACAGCTAATATGCTAATATGCTAAAACAATAAAGATGCAACAAAAGAGAGAACAACTATATTACACTAAGTTTAAACAGGAAAAGGAAAATTACAGATGGAATACTACACTAACAGATGGAGTACTACAATGCAATACTAAGTTACTCTACAACACAGAAAAAAAAACTAAGTTACACTGCAAAACTAAGACAGCTAATAAGAACTATGATGCAAAACTACAATGCAATGACAAGTTACAGATGCAAGTTAAAAAATTTAGACTAAGTTATACTAAAACAAGACGAAATGCAAAGAATGTAAGTGAATATATATACAGAGATGGAATGAACTCAGTTAAGTCTAGCCGAAAATCTCAGGGCACACACCAAGTCCCCGGCAACGGCGCCAAAAACTTGGTAGGCCTCGAAGATGGGTAAATTTATGGCCTACGGTGATACCGCAAGTGCAAGGTGTCTGTTATGAAGCACGGGGCAAATACGAGTCGAACCACAGAGACTTGTGGTGCCGATAAGTGATCAAGGCTTGCTAGACTGAGTTTCTAAGTAATGTATGTAACACAATATTGGTTGTCGAAGCGACTGAAATGATTGAAGTGACTCTGAACTAAGGAAAAGAATTAAACTGTGACAATATGGGAAGTACCAGGGTGATGAATCCACCACTTGACTCTATGCTAAGGTCATTCCACTAATGTTGTGTTCTTGTATCTTCCTAAGGATGATTCTAATGGATAATGAATCACTAATCTCATAATTCCCCCTAGTATAGAGTGTCTTATTACAGTACACTCTATCACAGGTTCCTTGGTCAATTAACTAAGCATTATTCATATTTCATTAAGCACATACAATCTTCTCTGAAAGTTTCACATGGAGAATTGGTTAATCTTTCACTCTAATTCTCCCCTAGTATTGGATGTCTTCTTACAGTACAGCCAATCACAGGAGAACTGAGTTACTCAGCTAACTAAACTCTTAAGTCTCATTAAGCACAATAATCACAGCAACATCGGTAAGAATTAATCAACATATTGTCTAGGGTTTCAACAACACCCTAGGCGATAAATTAAAACAAAATTAACCTAAATGATCTGCACCGGCTAATCCAGTGTCGTTTCTACACAAAAACCCTCATCGCTATTTATACATGCACGAAATCCCCAAAATACAAACCTAATTAAATTAAAAATAGAAATTAAATGAATAATAACTCGAACCCATACTCTGTATCCGCTCCCCTCTTGTCAATTCGTGCTCAGAGAACTCCCTTGATGGATTGATTGGACATAGTACTAACCCTAGGTTTGTTTATCTTTAACATAGCTTCTAGGGTTTTGAGAAGCTATTTTAGAGATAAACACAACTTGGGTGTGGCGGAAAAGGGTGGTAGTTGGCTCTGGTGTCAGTGGTGGTGATAGGTGTAGAATACACCGTATTTAATATCTAGTATTTATGCTTTCTTTGCGAGTTTTCTTGTAAATTATGTATCTTATGTGTGCTTTTGAGTTTATTAGGTGCAATGGAGTCATTTGTGGCAAAAGACCAATTGGAACTCGTTCAAATACAAGATTTCTACTTTTCATTGTGTAGAGGACGAGAAGATGAAGACGATGGCGAAAGAATGGAGTCATTAGGAGTTCGTATGAAGAAGTTATGGGCAAAACAAGAACTCATAAGCAATAAGGGCAATTTTGTCATTTCCAGGGTGAACATTATCCACAGTCCGAGTAATGGTTAAGGGGCTGCCATTAGGTTAGCCCTTATCAGTGTTAAGCAACACTCTTTTCAATAACCGACCCACATTATTTGACCTAGCTAGGCCGAACTTTGACTCATTCAACATATTTTCTTCTTCACCTAGGTTGAAATCGGGGAAGAACAAAAATTGAGAAATTGTTGAGCAATGAAATTGAGAGTTAGTGGGTTTGTTGGTTGATAGAAATCGAGGAATTGAAAGGGAATAGAAGCGAGAGAAACAATGACTACTTGAAGAAATCAGATCAACTTGTTGCTGTAAAAGAATGGGTTTGATGAATCGAAGATGGGGGTTTTGCTTGGATTGGTAGTTAGGGTTCGAGCTTACTTGAATCTGAGATGGAGATCGAGTTCGATAGAGGAAGAAGATGGTGGAATTGATGGATTCGATGACTAATTTGATGCAGCTCAGGTATGGGTTTGTGGAAGTACGAAATTGAGAGAAGATCGAGAAGAGGTTTTCATGAATCGTGTGGAGGTGTTGATACAGAGAAGTGAGAATGGAATGAAGAGGGTTTATCTTTGTTGATTACGGACTTTTGGTGGTAAGTGGTGTTGGGTAGTGGAGTTACAAAGGTGTTGAAGGAGCAATTTAGCAGTGATTCAGGCAATTGCAGGGGCAGTCCAAGCTGGAGTTGTGGATATAGGCTGTAGTGGAGGTTGCAGGTGGAATTTGATATAGAGAATGGATTATGATGCTGCTCTTAGTGTCTGTTGTTGCAAGAGCTGGTGAACTCTAGATTGAGCTGAAGCTGATGCAATGGAGGCCTCAGAGAGGATGTTGCTACCATCAGGTCATGGTAATGGAAGGTGCAAGATGAGATTAGGGTTGGTTATTTTGATTGTGGGTCTGTTGCTATTGAAGGCTCAAGGGAGGCTGGAAAATGAGCTGGTGCAGGTGCAAATTGGAGTGCAGTGATTATGATGTGGTGGATAGAAAATGCAGGCATGGATTAGAGTGGTAATGGCAGTCCTGATGTTGTGTACAAATGCTCAGATGCTATGCAATAGCAGACATGGAGCTGTTGGTGGTTTGTGATGCAGTTGTTGGGTATATTGCAATGGCAGCGAAGCAATGGCTTGAGGCGAAGCTGGAGAGAATTTGCAGAAGAAGAGAGATTGGAGGTTTTGATAATGGAATTGAGTTTGGTGATGGGGTTCTGAGTTTGAATGAAGTGAGAAGGACACAGGTCATTGATTGCAATTAGGCAAGTGTCTTTGCGAAGTGGGAGTGATGTTGAATTGCGGTCAAAGCGGTGAGGGCAACTTTGGTGATGGCGGTGTTGCGGTGGCTTGGAGTTCTTCTTGGTGTAGCTCGGATGATGATGCTCTGTTGGCATTGTGAAATGGCAAAGCGAGGATGGTAATGGCTCTGAGTGACAGGTGAAGATTGAACTTGTTGGTGTTGTTTCAATGCACGAAGAAGGTTTGTGGCTCACGAGATGGATGATGGGTCTGCGAATATGGTGGATTTACGAGATTCAGGTCTTTGTGTTGGAGTGGCGATTATGAGGAGATGAAGGCATTGGTTTAGCACAGGTGGTGTCGATGAAGATTAAATGGCTTTGAGTCATGGAGGCGAAGTGGCTTATGGCAGTGATAATGGTTGTTGCGTGTGCTGATAAGGTCTGTGGTGTGCCAGGAGCCGAAAGAAAGAAGCTGCTATTCAAGTGGTGGTAATGGTTCTGAGATCACAGGTGGTGCTAGCCTGGGATTGTGGCTTGATAGAAAGATTGAAGGGAAGTGGTAGTTTGAGTATGTGGCCGTGAAGCCTGTGGCTGGTTCGCAGTGGCAATTGGCGGTGACATAAGCCAGATTGAAGCGGGATTATGAATTGTTGCTTGCTAATGGTTTGCAAGATGGTTGGAGCTGAGTACAAGACAGGGGAATATCAAGTGCGAGTTAGAGTTATTATGGCGGGCCCGAGGCGGTGAAGCGCCATCTTGGTGCGAAGACAGTTTGGCACAGTGCAAGACAGTGGCTTGAATCAGCCCTGACTCACTCTGAGACCCTGACAGACCCTGACTCAATGAGTTGACCCGATCCAACTCAGTGATCTAGACCGAGTCCTGACCCGATTTGACCCGACTGAGTTGGACCGTTGACCGATGGCCGGTTTGACTTTGCCGGCCACCTGAGACTGATTTTCGGCGGCGACGATTAAGCGGGATTCCTACGCAATCCCAGTTTTCCGATGGCGTTTTGGGACAATTTCTACACGGGTTTCTCTCCATGGTGGGCCGGGTGAACTTCTATCTAATGGACTTTGAAGACAAAACCTAGTTTTGGAAGGAGTGGAGCTATATAAAGAGAAGACTTTTATTATCTATGGGATATCTTTTGATCACGTTTTATTATTATCTTATCTCTACTTGTTTTCTAGGGTTTTAGAACCATGAAGTATTTTCTCTTTCTTCTTGTGATGAACTCCTTGAATATGAGTACCTAAGTTTATTATTGGTTATGGAATAGTTGGATTTCACAAAGCATGATTCTTTGATTCAATATATTAGTTTTGTCTCATATTTATCGTTTGCAATTCTCTGAAAATATTGTTTTATGATTGATTGATTGTTTTGTCAAGTTGCAAATTGGTAGAACTTCTAATCACATCTATTGCTAGTTTAGGGTTTATTATACGCAAAAGTGATATTCCTTGGATACAAGTAGCATAATATGATTATAGTTTGTAGTGATATATTCTTATGATCATATGTGAATCGTAACCTTTGTTAAATTGAATTAGTGCGCTTTCCACGTTCAATTGCTTTGATTGGCCTGATTTCATAGAACTTAATGCATCTAGGAATTAAACTTGATTAGTGCTTTTACACGTTAGGTTGTTCCTTTAGATAGAATTCATATTCGCATCTTTTAATGTGTTTGTTGATGACAAGAGGAGATTTGCGGGATATTCTTGCGATCAAGGTATTCTAGGGTCTTTGATAAAAGTTGAGATTAAATATCAATTCTAGTTATTGTGAAAAGCATGTTAGTGAATGAAAACGAAATCCTTAACCAATATCTCTTCTATCTTATTTGTTTGCTTATTTGTTTCTTTGTTTTTATATTTTTTAGTTTATAAAATCACAAAACTACGGTGATTATTTATAAGGAACCATAACAATTTGACAACCTAGACCTCTCTCGTGGGATCGATCCTTTCTTGCCCTTGCTATATTTATATTTTGAGTAGTAAGAAAGTGTAATTATATTTTGACGCTTACGACCAGTCAAATTTTGGCGCCGTTGCGGGAGGCGACGGTTGTTAATTGTTTTTGGTTTCTTATTTTTGTATTTAGTTTTTGTTTTATTTTATTTTTTATTTTTACGGGTTTTAACCGGTTTGAGAATTATTTCGGTGCTAATTTCTATGGAAGGAGCATATTGGAACAATGGATATGGTTTTCAACCTCAACAATATGATAACTACCAATTCCATGGGTATAATCAAAACCAATTTATTGGTTATGACCAATATTCCATGGAACCTTGTGGTTTTCCTCAACAACCTTATGGTGAGTATGTGTGTGAACAACAACAAGGATGGGAGGATTCTTATGCTCTCGAACAAAAAGTCTCTAACTTTATAGACAAAGTTTCCACCTTTTTACAAGAGGAATTTCAAAAAGCAAAAGAGACTACAAACGAGCAACTCCAAGAACTTCGTGAAGGTATGACTATCTTGCTCCAGAGACATTGATCAATACAAGGAAGATATGGATAATTCTAATGTGCATATGGTTTGTGATGACTATTTGATTGATGCTAATGTTGAAAAAGGCCAATCTTTGGGGACTTTCGTGGATAATTGTGTAGTTAACTCAACTCTTGATCGTAATAATGATCATTCACCTATTCAAAAGGATGAGTTAGAGATTAAAAAAAATAAATTCAGCGAGGAACAATCTTATGTTGACTATGATAGTGATGATACATTGCTTGAAACAACTCATGGTGACATCTCCGAGGAGTCTTTTTGGGATCAAGATGAAGACGAAGAGGAATATGTCGACACTCGTGTAGATTACTTATTATTGATCTTAATAATGATCAAGAGCCTATTCAAAAGGTGGAGCTTGAGGATGATGCATTTTGTAGTTCGTGTTCTAAAGAAGTTTCTTATGATAAAATTTGGATCCGCAAAAGAGTATGTGCCTTACAACAACAAGGAGGAGTATGTTGAGAATGAGACCGGTATGACCAATATTGTGGAAGACCCAATTGAGCTTGCAAAGGATTGTAATGATGATGTTTATGTCGAGACTTTGGTTACGGCAGAAACGGACGAAGAATGGTTGCAAGGTTTGATAGAGGACCATGATATACAAGAGGTGAATAATTCACTTGAGTTTTCAAGGATGAAGAGGATTCCATAATACAAGAGATTGTGAAAGGTTTATCTAACCCTTTGCCTATTATTTCTTCTCCTTTACCTCTTATTGGTTTGAATGTATGTGCTTCGAGAACATTGTTGAATGACTTTGTTTCTCGTTTTCCGCCATTAGAGAAACTTGATTCTCATACTATGCAGGTTATGGAACAAGAAACCGTGGAAATACCCGACTCATATATTCTTTATACACTTCCAAGTGTGGACAAGAATAAGTGTGGGGGAAGCTTTTATCAGTTCATAGCTTCACTTTTGCTTTATATTACTAATATTTGTGTGAAGCTAGTGTTTGCAAAACAGGTTCTATGGACGGATCCTCAACTTTTCCGATTATTGGTGTATGGGGAATGAATCTTACAAGAAGCTAAGTCGGGCCGTCGACTTTAAAACAAGTGCTTAGTGGGAGGCAACCCACCGGTTTTGTATTTCTTATCCTTTTGCTTTTATTTTTGTTTCGTTTATTTATTTTTTTTTACTGTTTTTATATCATATTTGCATCCCTATGTTTAATTTCATTGAGTCCGTAATCTATCTTAGAAGAGACTTATGACGAATACCTTTTCGTCAGAAAATTTCAGACTGCGCGTAGTTCAGTCCAGAGACCATAACTGTCAGACCGTTTATCAAAACACTGTGAAATTTTGACACTGTGTAGAAAACACGTAGGTGAACAACTTTTGTGAAATGGAGTTTTTTCCAAATTCCTTACCAATTTGCACAGTTTTTGCGTTTTATCTGCTGTTACGTCAGAATTCAGAAATTTCGGTTTTACACATTGAGGACAATGTGAAGTTTAAGTGTGGGGGAGCATTTATATGTTTGTTTTTTGACACCATTAGTGGATGGAACCATTTTGAATGCAGGAGTTGAGGAACCAATTAACTAAAAGGGACGAACATAGCTCAGAAATCACGAATTAATATGATAGTTGTTACCATATCTCGGAATATCACCATATCACATTCTATTTTTATTTTTCCATATTTATCTATTGTTCTCTAAGTGCTTTGGTGGGTCACTAAAAATCGACGTGTTATTACTGCTAGGATGAAATAGAGTGGTTGAGTTACTAGAAAAAGAAAAAAAAATTATGAAAAAAAAAAAAAAAAAAAAAAAAAAAGACCGACCTATTAGACCAAAACGGAATAAAGAAAGACACTTGGGAATAGCAGTATGTGTGAAACGTAGTCCCTGTCTCCGTCGCCTAAACAAGCGTGGAATGCAGGATCCAAGGCAACTATCATGTACTTGCTGACAAGAAGCATGCGCTTGGATCCAAAAGATCTAATCATGCCGTCTAAAAAAAAATTGGATCCAGTTTGATCCAATCATATATAAAAAAAAAAAAAAAAAAATTTATTATTGTGTTGAATAAAGTCACTTTTGGTTCCCTTGTATATGCCAATTGATTGATGTAGCATTCAGCACTAAGTAGCTCAATCCAATAGGATTAGGTTCATCTTAAACGACCTTGAGACAGATATGGAAACATCGAACACTTGTGAATATTCGCCAACATCTACATCTATATCCATCTTCTTAATCTTTTCATTGTGATTGTGGTTTGTTAGTTTCAGTATTGTGGCTTGTTCGACTATCTAATTAGAGTTTATTTACTAATAATTGAATTGAATTTGCAAGGTACCTCCTCATTGATTTGTCATAAATAGTAGTCATTTTGGATTCATTTCATTGATTTGTCCACTAGACATAGACGGTTTAAAGTTGTATGTATCTTTTTGAATTGTTTTGTTTTTATTATTTTTGTTTGATTTGCTCGAGGACTAGCAAAGTCTAAGTGTGGGGGAATTTGATAGGTGTAGAATACACCGTATTTAATATCTAGTATTTATGCTTTCTTTGCGAGTTTTCTTGTAAATTATGTATCTTATGTGTGCTTTTGAGTTTATTAGGTGCAATGGAGTCATTTGGAGCAAAAAGACCAATTGGAACTCGTTCAAATACAAGATTTCTACTTTTCATCTGTAGAGGACGAGAAGATGAAGACAATGGCGAAAGAATGGAGTCATTACGAGTTCGTATGAAGAAGTTATGGGCAAAACAAGAACTCATAAGCAATAAGGGCAATTTTGTCATTTCAGGGCATGAACATTATCCGCAGTCCGAGTAATGGTTAAGGGGCTGCCTATTAGGTTAGCCCTTATCGAAGCAACAACAGTGTCAATAACCGACCCACATTATTTGACCTAGCTAGGCCGAGCTCGACTTTGGCATTCAACATATTTTCTTCTTCACGGTTGAAATCAGGGGGAAGAACAAAAATTGAGAAATTGTTGAGCAATGAAATTGAGAGTTCTGTGGGTTTGTTGGTTGATAGAAATCGAGGAATTGAAAGGGAATAGAGCAGAGAACAGCAGCTACTTGAAGAAATCAGATCAACTTGTTGCTGTAAAAGAATGGGTTTGATGAATCGAAGATGGGGGTTTTGCTTGGATTGGTAGTTAGGGTTCGAGCTTACTTGAATCTGAGATGGAGATCGAGTTCGATAGAGGAAGAAGATGGTGGAATTGATGGATTCGATGACTAATTTGATGCAGCTCAGGTATGGGTTTGTGGAAGTACTGAAATTGAGAGAAGATCGAGAAGAGGGTTTTCATGAATCGTGTGGAGGTGTTGATACACAGAGAAGCTGAGAATGGAATGAAGAGGGGTTTATGCTGTTGATTACAGGCTGCTGGTGGTAGGCTGGTGTTGGACTGTGGAGTTACAAAGGTGTTGAAGGAGCAATTTAGCAGTGATTCAGGCAATTGCAGGGGCAGTCCAAGCTGGAGTTGTGGATATAGGCTGTAGTGGAGGTTGCAGGTGGAATTTGATATAGAGAATGGATTATGATGCTGCTCTTAGTGTCTGTTGTTGCAAGAGCTGGTGAACTCTAGATTGAGCTGAAGCTGATGCAATGGAGGCCTCAGAGAGGATGTTGCTACCATCAGGTCATGGTAATGGAAGGTGCAAGATGAGATTAGGGTTGGTTATTTTGATTGTGGGTCTGTTGCTATTGAAGGCTCAAGGGAGGCTGGAAAATGAGCTGGTGCAGGTGCAAATTGGGTCTGGTGATTATGATGTGGTGGATAGAAAATGCAGGCATGGATTAGAGTGGTAATGGCAGTCCTGATGTTGTGTACAAATGCTCAGATGCTATGCAATAGCAGACATGGAGCTGTTGGTGGTTTGTGATGCAGTTGTTGGGTATATTGCAATGGCAGCGAAGCAATGGCTTGAGGCGAAGGCGAAGCTGGAGAGAATTTGCAGAAGAAGAGAGATTGGAGGTTTTGATAATGGAATTGAGTTTGAGCTGATGGGGTTACTGAGTTTGAATGAAGTGAGAAGGACCTGGGACATTGATTGCAATTAGTCAAGGTGTCTTTGGGGAGTGATGTTGAATTGCAGTCAAGAGCAGTAGGGCACTGGTGATGGCAGTGTTGCAGTGGCTTGGAGTTGCTGCTGGTGTAGCTCAGATGATGATGCTCCTGTTGGCATTGTGAAATGGCAAAGCAGGGATGGTAATGGCTCTGGAGTGACAGGTGAAGATTGAACTGTTGGTGTTGTTTCAATGCACAGAAGGGTTTGTGGCTCTGAGATGGATGATGGGTCTGCGAATATGGTGGATTTCTGAGATTCAGGTGCTGTGTTGGAGTGAGCAGTTATGAGGAGATGAAGCTGTTGGTTTAGCCTGGGTGGTGTCGATGAAGATTAAATGGCTTTGAGCTGTGAGGCAGAAGTGGCTTATGGCAGTGATAATGGTTGTTGCGTGTGCTGATAAGGTCTGTGGTGTGCCAGGAGCCGAAAGAAAGAAGCTGCTATTCAAGTGGTGGTAATGGTTCTGAGATCACAGGTGGTGCTAGCCTGGGATTGTGGCTTGATAGAAAGATTGAAGGGAAGTGGTAGTTTGAGTATGTGGCCGTGGCTTGTGGTCTGGTTCCCATGATGGCAATTAAGCGGTGACATAACCGCAATTCGAGCGGGATTATGAATTGTTGCTGCTAATGGTTTGCAAGATGGTTGGAGCTGAGTACAAGACAGGGAATATCAAGTGCAGAGTTAGAGTTATTATGGCAGACTGAGGCAGTGAAGCGCCATCTTGGTGCAGCACAGTTTTGGCCTGTGCAAGACAGTGGCTTGAATCAGCCCTGACTCACTCTGAGACCCTGACAGACCCTGACTCAATGAGTTGACCCGATCCAACTCAGTGATCTAGACCGAGTCCTGACCCGATTTGACCCGACTGAGTTGGACCGTTGACCGATGGCCGGTTTGACTTTGCCGGCCACCTGAGACAGTTTTCCGGCGACGATTCCGGCAGGATTCCGGCCGCAATCGCAGTTTTCCGGCGAGCGTTTTTGGGACAATTTCTACACGGGTTTCTCTCCATGGTGGGCCGGGTGAACTTCTATCTAATGGACTTTGAAGACAAAACCTAGTTTTGGAAGGAGTGGAGCTATATAAAGAGAAGACTTTTATTATCTATGGGATATCTTTTGATCACGTTTTATTATTATCTTATCTCTACTTGTTTTCTAGGGTTTTAGAACCATGAAGTATTTTCTCTTTCTTCTTGTGATGAACTCCTTGAATATGAGTACCTAAGTTTATTATTGGTTATGGAATAGTTGGATTTCACAAAGCATGATTCTTTGATTCAATATATTAGTTTTGTCTCATATTTATCGTTTGCAATTCTCTGAAAATATTGTTTTATGATTGATTGATTGTTTTGTCAAGTTGCAAATTGGTAGAACTTCTAATCACATCTATTGCTAGTTTAGGGTTTATTATACGCAAAAGTGATATTCCTTGATACAAGTAGCATAATATGATTATAGTTTGTAGTGATATATTCTTATGATCATATGTGAATCGTAACCTTTGTTAAATTGAATTAGTGCGCTTTCCACGTTCAATTGCTTTGATTGGCCTGATTTCATAGAACTTAATGCATCTAGGGAATTAAACTTGATTAGTGCTTTTACACGTTAGGTTGTTCCTTTAGATAGAATTCATATTCGCATCTTTTAATGTGTTTGTTGATGACAAGAGGAGATTTGCGGGATATTCTTGCGATCAAGGTATTCTAGGGTCTTTGATAAAAGTTGAGATTAAATATCAATTCTAGTTATTGTGAAAAGCATGTTAGTGAATGAAAACGAAATCCTTAACCAATATCTCTTCTATCTTATTTGTTTGCTTATTTGTTTCTTTGTTTTTATATTTGCTTAGTTTATAAAATCACAAAACTACCGGTGTTATTTATAAGGAACCATAACAATTTGACAACCTAGACCTCTCTGTGGGATCGATCCTTTCTTGCCCTTGCTATATTTATATTTTGAGTAGTAAGAAAGTGTAATTATATTTTTGACGCTTACGACCGCGGTCAGGTGGAGATGGTGACAGAAGAGGAGATGGTGGTGATGGTGCGGCTCTGCAAAGGCATGGGGGTGGAGCTCTGCAGAGGGGAAGAGAAGAAAGAGAAAGTGAGGAGAAGACTAGGGTTGCTCGAGTGGGTATATGGAGATTTTGTTGTGAGGCAGGGACAGCGAGATTTGATGGGGAAGCTGCAGCGAGCATTGGATCTATCTGGAGAAGATCTGAACGGCCGAGGGAAGTAAGCGGTTTTGGCGTGATCTGGTGTAGCACGGGAGCAGCGATCTTCGATGCACGTGGAAGCAGCGACCGTCGGATGAGGGAGAAAGAAATCTCAACGTCTCAGAAGAGACGGGCTCGGATCCTGGTCGTGGGTAGCTCTAGCCCATGTCTTCCTTGTTGGTTTGTAACTAATTCGCGCGCGGGCTTTGGCTATCTACTCCATAGATGCTCGACTCCAATTCTTCGCTCTTTTGGCTCCTCAGATTCTCCGAGCTTTATTCATTACCTAAAAACACAAAATTAATTAATATAAATATTTATTCTTGAAAGCAAGGAAAACACAGAATCTGGGATAATATCTGATTTCTAAGCGCAAAAGATGAGTAAAATGCCAATAAAAAGGTGTATAAATATGCACTATTTGGCACTCATCAGAATACATATTCATATATACTCTGAGAGACAGTATTCTCCGTCAGAGATTCTTGTGGCATGAGCTTTCATGCTTCCGATAAGAGACATGAGCCTCAATATTCGTCTGATTGTTGGATCAGGAATACTTATAATTATGGGTTTACGATTTTAGCCTTTGTTGAAAATCCACCATCTACACATACACAAAAATATTAAATCCTTAAACAATAGAATTGACTGTATTCATAGATCCGGAAATATCTCTAAAGAAATAGAAAAACTAAAAAATCTTCAAGCGGAGCTAGGAAAATGGTACAAAATCAAAAATGATTATTACCATCAACTTTCTAGGGATAAGTTCTTCAAAGAATATGATCAGAATACATAATATTTCCATGCCACCGCCTCAAATAGAAAAAGAATCAATGCGTCAAATTCTCTTAGAGAACCTTCTGGGCTATGGCTTTCAGATAGGGATCAAATCAACTCTCTGATGTTTAAACATTTCCAACAAATATGCTCGTCCCAAAACAACAACTTCGATTTTGATCTATCTACCATCATAAATCCTTGCGTCAATGTCGAATAAAATGCCTCATTGACAGTAGTACCCACTAAAGAAGAAATATGGCTCACCCTTTCTAATATGAATCAATGGGGAGCCCCAGTCCCGGATGGTTTTCATCCAGGTTTCTTTTAAGCCAACTGGGACATTCTGAGAAATGATATCATTGGCACTGTCCAAGAGTTCTTTCGTTCGGCCACTCTCGACAAAGATCTAAATCATTCTTTCCTAACCCTCATCCCAAAAATTTCCACACCCCAAACGCCGGGAGATTTCAGACTTATTATCCTGAGTAATACCATCTATAAAATCATCTAAAAAATATTAGCTAATACACTAAAACCCATTCTCGGTGAAATAATCTCCCCCAATCAATCGACTTTTTTCCCTAGTCGACAAATCACAGATAATATCATAATTGCTGATGAACTTATCCATTCGATGAAAACTTCCAAGAAAAAAAAGGGTTTCCTGGCGTTAAAGCTAGACCTATTAAAAGCTTTTGATAGGGTTGAATGGAATTTTATTAAGAAAGTCCTCTTAACTTTTGGTTTCTCGGAATATGCACAAATCTTGTTCTGCAATGCATTTCAACAACCTCCTTTACAATTCTTCTAAATGGTTCCCCGGGACCATCTTTCAGTACTTCTAGGGGTTTGAGATAAGGTCATCCTTTATCACCATATCTTTTCCTATTATGCATGGAAATTCTATCTAGACTCCTCGAAAAGGCAATTGAAGACAAGAGAATCTCTGGTTTTCAAATAAACAAAGATGCTCCAAATATCTCTCACCTCTTCTTCGCGGACGACTGCTTTTTATTTACAAAAGCGGACCTGGGGGAAGCGAAAAGTCTCTTGGAAATATTACAATTATTTGGGAACATCACGGGCCAAATGGTTAATCTTCAAAAATACAGCGTCTATTTCAGCCCAGGAATACATCCAAGACATGGAAAGATTATAGCAAAATTATTAAAAGTCCCGCTGATGACAAAAAATGATAGATACCTGGGTACCCCGCTAGTCTTTGACAAGAACCGAAAATCCAATTTTGAGCCTCTGCTACAACGTTATTATTCTACGTTACAAGGTTGCAAATCTAAACTGTTATCTCAAGCGGGAAGGAATGTATTGATAAAATCTATCCTTCAATCCTATCCAACCTATCAAATGCAAGTCCTCGCCCTTCCAAAAGAAACTCTTGATCAACTCGACCGCATTCAGAGAAACTTCTGGTGGAAAAAAGATGGGAAAAAGAGACAAGGAGGATTTATAAAGACTTGGAAAAGTATATGCAAGCCCATTTCTCAAGGTGGTTTAGGAATTAAAAAACTCAATTTAACTTAGCTCTTCTCACTAAACTTGCCAGTAGACTGGTAACCAAGCAAGACCAATTATGGGTCAAACTCTTAAAAGCAAAATATTTCCCAAACTCCCACCCTCTCGAAAAATCCAGAACTTCGAATCTATCGTGGATTTGGACCAGCATACAAAAAGGTTTAGAGTTAATAAAAGGTAATTTTATTTGGCAAGTCAAAAATGGAGCTTCGATGAAAATTTGGGAAGACAGATGGATCCCTAACACAGATATAATACAAAAATCCCCAACATTCAAGATCAGGCACCTACAAGAGTTCAAGAACTAATAACGGATCAGAATAGATGAGATCAAGAAAAGCTAAACCAATTCTTCTACCCGGAGGACAAGGAAAAAAAATTCAAGCTTTAAATCCAAGGAAACAAGAGCAAGACATTATTAGATGGAGACACCATCACTTAGGAAAATTCTCGGCCAAAAATATTTATACTTTTCTAGCCAATCAGGCTCTCGACAATAATGATAACCTAGATTTCCCATGGAACAAGATTTGGGGAATTCAAGCCATCCCAAGAATTAGACTTTTCATCTGGAAACTAGCACAAAAATTTCTCCCAACGTCGGCTAGATTAGGTGCTCACAATACGAAAATCGACCCGATTTGCTAACTATGTAATAATCAAGCACAAGAAACGGAAGTTCATCTCTTATGCGAGTGTCCTTTTGCAAGAGCCGTTTGGTTTGATCTATCCCTAAATAATATAATATCTAGTTACTCTCCCAGCACCGTTATTGACTGGATTAAATGGTGGATTACGGAAAATCTCCACCACACTTTGGTTCATTTGGAAGTATAGATGCTCGGTAGTTTTTGAGAAAATCCACCCAGACCCAGTCAGTTTAATGGGGAAAATTAAGGGTGCACACGGTACGGTTCGGCTCGGTTCTTGCCGAGACCGAGTACCTATACCTCCCTAGCCTCGGTTCCTATTTTTTGGACCGGTACCTATACCCTGTATCTCGGTTCCGGTACTATTCGGGGACCAAAGATGCGGTACTGTGCACGGTTCCGGTATCGGCCTCTGTTCCGCACAAATGTTTTCAAGCATATGACCGTGTACATAAGAGATCCATCTTTTGGGGTGAGAAGCCAATAAAAAATGAGTTGATATCATACTTCAATTAGCCAATTTATCAGAATTCCTCGCATTTTAGGAGTTATATCATCTGTTTGAATCTCCATGTATTTTGCTAGAGATGTGCTTTCTGCCTGACAAAAACAATATTTCAGCAACGATACCCACAATTTTCAGTCAAATCAACAATTTCAACGTCCTAAATCAATTGAATATTGTCAACAATAAAGCAATTATAGATTCATAGTTATAAATTTTATAAATTTCCATCAGTAGTGGTTTTGCTTAATCCAGTAAGCGCCAGTAAAAAGATAGCTTGTAGCTTGTAATTCTTTGACCCTATCTCATGGCAATAAAGGCATACTTCTTCGTGAGCCTCACATATATGCGGTTTCGGTGCTGTGTGATTATCAATTAGAAACACGGAACTTCTTTTCAAGGCACCACCACTGGTTTTGACATCCATCTGAGCAAATCATGATGGTACATTGTCCTAGATTAAGCTTCGAAGTGGTTCAAGAGATAATACTAAAGATCGAGTTGGAACAAGACTACCGTAAACCTTAAGCATGATGAAATATCTTTTAGGATTTATCTCTTATGTGCATATGCAGAATCATGCATAACGAAGTGATGAAAGCAAAAAGATGGATCTATTTACCAGATAAATCTAATGGCTATTACTACTCTAGTACATTCGGTCCGGACGGCACGGACTTGATAGGGCCGTGTACTGCACCTCCCTAGCCTCGGTTCCTATTTTTTGGACCTAGACTGTACCCCCTTCCTCGGTTCGGTACAAAAATAGGTACGGTTCCACCGGTTCCGGGACGGTCCGCCGGTCCGGCTCGGTTCCTGTGCACCCTTAGGGAAAATCAATAATTTCTTACATTCCTCCCCGTCAAATACCATTCAAAGCAATAAGAAGAATCAAAAGAAAATATCAATCGACGATTCTTGGTCCAACCTAAATTCAGATTGGTTAATCTTCATTGATGCTTCTTTTAAGAAAGAGGATTCATCGATGGGATACGCTTTCATTCTATATGCTGCTGATGAAGAGACTTTAATGCATCTTTTTGCGGGTTCGGAGTGGGCAACGTCAGCTTTCCACGTAAAGCAAAGGCCTTGCTAAAGGAAGTTACGTGGTTAAAAGAAAATATTTTATCAAGTGTGTACATTGTAACTGACTGCAAAGCTTTGGCAGACAATTTAAACAAGGTAACTACAGAATCTTCGTGGTCGGCGGATAATACCTTGCAGGAAATAAGGTAACTACAGAATCTTCGTGGACTACATCGCAAAGGAGGCAAGGATTAAAAAGCTACAACACATGTCAGAAAACCTGAAACAAAAAGTTCATAAATCTAGCATAGATTCTAATATTTTTGATAAAAATGATTTTGTACTTGTACTACATTTACTAGTTTTAACATATGATATTTTTCATCAAAAAAATAATATTTATTACTCCAATTCCCCATGTCCTGTGGGGTGTACCTAATATTTAATACAAAAAATATAAACTGAGGTTAGACATAAACCAATAAGGATGGGAGGAATGTGCATCCCGAGTTTAGTGGAGGTGCACATAGATGCACTCGGTTTAGTTTGTGCTTAGTATCGGGGAAAGAAATCAAGTCTATGGAAATCGTATCCAAGGGAAACAATTTTCATGGGAAGATAAAGACATAAAAATTAAGATAAGAATAAAATTTAGACCTCGCTTTTTACAAAATGGACCCATAGTTACGTGAAATCAGATTTATATAAGTGGTATTAGACAGATCGTGGGCAAACCATACAAAACCGAATTTAAATTTCGTGACTTCTGTCTCATAGATATTTTTTTTGGTGTGGTCTCATTGGGATAGCCTTTCCTCTCTCTCCTTTATTTCGCTGCAACATTATCTTTTAACATAAACAGTTATCTTCTTTAGGGAGTAGTTATATTCAACCATTGGTAGTTATCTTCATCTTCTTCATTGAATTTTTTTAACCATCTTCTCATTTTCTACCCGGATTTTAATTTAATTTAAGATCCGTAGATTTATCTAATCAAATATATATCTAAATAAAACAAATTGCATTATAGCAATTGGTATTGTAAATAGTTTGTATTTCTGATAACGTATGGCAAGTTTTTGCCATTACGGTTTCTCATACCTCCTGGAGGACTTTCGATTTCGTTCAATCTTTCATTCAATCATCCACGGACGTGATGATCAAAGATTACAGAATTCGATGAAGAATTTGGGCACATTACTTCTCCTATGGAAGCATCTTATGTTCTCAGAGAGTATCCAACAAAATGGTGATAAACCATTAGAAGATTTCAATTCTTCCGTCGATTTACATATATTTAGTACAAAATTTTGTTTGGGATTTATTTCTGTTCAAGATTATTATATTAATCATGTATTTCGATTTATGGGTGTAATTGAATATTATGTAACTATATATTATTATCAATGAAGTTTGGAGCCTTTCATGCTACTCTTTCCTTCAAAAAAAGTAAGAGATTTTCGGACGGGTTTTTGTTGGCGGTTTTTCTTGACGGTCTGTCAAGCTTTTTCGTATTTATCAAACATTGAAAATTAGACTGACGCTTCTATAGAAAGATGATTAATTTCATAAAATTAGACACAACCTTAAAGATTCAAAGAGCAACGCCCGCGGATTATATGATTTGACATTGACCCGTCACCAACAAAGTTATTTGCTTTCAATCCCACACAAACAAAAACAAATATAAAAAGATTATTCATTCATGCATTTTCTTTTTGACCCTAACAAAGAATTCCAATAAAACATTGACCACAACAAAGAATTCCAACCGAACATTCCTATCATAACATGATGATCATCTTGAACTAAAACTACTAAAAACCCTAGAAAGGTAAACAAAGAATCAACCCCCACCATTCAATCTTCAAATATTCACAAACGCACAGCCAAATTCCCATTACACCCTTCCAAACAAAAGCCACCAAACATTTGACACCCCATACAATCGAAGGGTACTTTCGCCTTTAACCAAATTCTTGATCCACCAATTTTGTTGGCCGCACCACTTTTCATGCGAATGATGGATAACGGGCACACCGTCGAGACAAATACACCGAACAGTCATCTTTAGGACAGATCGTAGGTACATAAGCGATATCATCACAGCCGTCCGTTTTGAATCGTTTAAAATCAAGTAACGATGTGAACATCGCAATAAACAACACCAAGTGATTAACGGCGTATCTTTGTCCAACACACTGATGAGGTCCAGCACCAAACACTAGAAAATTCCTCTTAAACAGCCGATCTTCTTGACGAGTTTCATCAAACCTGTCTGGGTCAAATCGTTCCGGCTCAGTAAAACCTTGAAATGACGATTCAAAAACAGAAGGGAATACAATTGTTCCTTTAGGAATTGTGTATGATTCGGTCAGCTGAAAATCTTCACCGGCAATATGTGGAACCAATGTCGCCGGAGCTCTATATCGCATTACCTCTCTAGCAACAGCTTCCGTGTATTTCATTGCCCGTAGATTCTCGGCTGTTATAAGCGTGTCAGACTCCGGTGACCATATCTCGCTCACTTCTTGACGAACTTTTGATAAAATTTCCGGGTTCTGTTCTAATAATGCCACTGCCCATAGTAATGATGAAGTTGATGCATCTTGAGCTGCAAAAAGAAAATCAAACAGATGCCCGCCGATTTCGATATTGCTCGAATGTGGTGGCACTTGATTTGCAGCATCAGACCCACTTTCTTGCATTTCTTTTAGAAGCTCTTGCATCCAAAAATCAATCAAACAAACCGGCTCTTGACCTGACACCAATCTCATTTTACTTAGCTTCACACAATCACCAAGCGTCCTGACTAATCGAGAAACTGCGAACCGAGCTTTGTGGAATGCAAACCCCGGCAAGTCAATTGGCAACTTCATTAATCCCACATTAAACAGACTATAATCTTTGTTGAATTCCTGACGAGACTTCTCACTCAAATACGGACCGACGAATACCTTCTGCGACGTATCGAGGTTCATGTCGCGGCATAGATTCCGCAAAGGCAGTGGTTTGCTGCCATTTTGCACTGACAAACTCTCCCATTTCTTCAGGTGCTCGAGAATAATACTCTGTTGCAATGATATGTATGTTGATAAAGCTTTAGGTGTGAAATTCGGAGCGATTCGACGGCGAAGGTCTTTGTGTGCTTGACCAGACATGTAAATAAGATTATGCTCACCAAATAACTTCTTGCCAAAAGGATGACCGATCAAATGAAACGCATCAGGACGAACATTCGCGAAAACTTTATGAGATAGCTCAGTGTTTTGAATGAAAACGATGAATTTGCCAATTATGTAGTTTGCAGAAAACCCTGATTCTTTAGCTGTTTTAGCTTGATCGTCCCAGAATTTTGTTGGGTTTTTAATGAGCTGAATAACGTTGCCCAAGAATGGTAAGATCAAAACCGGACCTGGTAATGATTTTTTCTTTTTCAAGTATTTGATTTGTTCTATGAATATGACGAAAGTTATGAAACAGAGCAAGTATGACAGCATACTCCATGTAGGAATTGAATCCATTTTTTTTAATGTAAAAAAATCAAAATAAGAATCTATACAGAAAGAATCCAGCAAGAATCTGTAGAGAAAGAATCCAATTAAGAATCTAGAGGGAGCAATGGAAAAGCAAAGCTGACCTGAAACTCTCAAAAACTGAAAAACAGCAACCACCAAAACATTTATGCAAACACCCTGTAAACTTAAGACCCAGAAGAACAGCAAAGAGACTCAAAATCCTGTTGATCTATTTGTTTTTTCTCTGCTATGAAACCCTTGGAAGTATGATTGTCTGCTAATCAAGTTTAAGTAATCAACTTAAACTGTGATTCAAGCCTACTAGTCTTTTTCTTTCTTTCTCTTGACACTTTCTTTGTTTATATACTGCCTTGTTTTGTGAAGCTCAGATATAAACCTAGCTGTCAAGTTAGAAATTTCCAAGACAATAAAAATCCAACTACCAGATGTCATCGCTTATGTTTTTTTTTCATTCTTTGTTGGAAATATAATCTCTTGAATCTTCCTGGTCTTTGACTCGTTGAGAGCACCGGTGAATGGTTGTAAAATGACGGTGTGATATTCAGTTGTCTTGTTTATGTCAGCCTGACTCAAATGTGTTGTCTGTTCGAGGAAGTGAAAAAGAGGGCAATCACTGTTTGTTGTTGGGAATAGGCTTCTTTCACTTGTAAAGTGGGTCTGTTTCTGTGTTTAGGAACTTGGATTATTTATATCACAGGTCACAGGTGTCTGTTCCGTTTCAGCATCAACTGATGTGGAATGGCCGCATAGGGTTTTGGATATGCAGCATTTAACAACGCAAGCCACACATATAGTTCATGACATTAGAACGACGTGTAGTTCGGTGGTTAGCATGAAAATAAAATGGAGTAGCATGGAGAAGGGAACTGACAGGCGGTAGGTTAGAGCAACTGCAGTGGCCGACTATACCCATTTTTTTGGACTCAGAACCAGGCGTAGCGGGACGGACCATCGACTAAATACCAGACTAAATGAACAGTGGGCGATTATATTTGGTCGGGGATCAAAAACTAAACCCAAATATAGTCGAGCGTGCATATAATGTTCGCCTCAAAACCAGGCGAACTTAAAGTCTACGCCCCACACCCGGCGGGGATATAGTTTACGCCCCACACCAAGCGGGGGTAAAATGTTCGCCCCACCTTTTTTTCTTTTTTTTTTTTTTTTTGTTGAAGCGAACATATAAAGTTCGCCTGGTGTTCATTTTATCCCCACACCAAGTGGACATTATATGTTCGCCCCCTTTTTTTTTTTTTTTTTTTTTTTTTAGTCGGGCGGGGATAAAATGTTCGCCCCACACCAGGCGAACTTATATGTTCCGCCCCACCAAATTTAGTCGGCACCCACTGCGTCACACTGCGGACCAAACTAAAATTTGGTCCTTTTTTTTGGTCTTTGATCTTTGGTAATAGTCGCGCCACTGGAGTTGCTCTTAGGGGTTCATTTCTGGCACCTGATTGATTAAGAAAAAATGAAACTCGCTCTATAAAATCTAATAACAATTATAAATAAATGTATATGCAAGAGAATTTTTAGAATCTTTTTTTTTTTTTTTTTTTGGCAGAAATAAGTAATTTTTTTTTTCTTTTATCTTAAAAATTACAGAGTTTTTAGTTGATAGCCGAGCAACAAGCTGAATCCAGATTAAAAACAAATGGTTTTCTAAATATTAATAAAAAAAATTAAAAACAAAACACAAAATTGATCAATTAACCTAATAACGACAATTCCTAGGTGAAAAAGACATGTAAAATTTGATACCGTTTAAATGGACGAGAATGTAAAAACATCCAGGATGTAAACAGTTTCATCCTACCCATTTTCAAATATTTTTTCTTATTTCTTATTTATAATTTACATCAGTATGCATCCAATTTCACCGTCGCTATTTTTTAAGTTTAAGCCAGGATAAATCCAGATTCATTCTTGCTATTTTTTTGGTGTCCATTTCACCAATACTAATTTTTACTCGTCCATTAGAACCATGTTTTAAAAATATTTGGGCAATTGACCCAATTTCTCCGTTTTGTATTATTAGGTGACCTAGTTCAAATCTACGCAATTCTTAAGGCAAAGAAGGAAAATACATTAAGCATTTTTTATGTATTTTTTTTTTACAATTATACTCTTATGGATAATAATCAGTAAAATTTAGAAATAACTTATCTCTCAAACTATACCACGGATATTCATAAACTTTATATTATTGAAAAGCATTTTAACACACCTACTTAATGACATATACATGATATTAAAAAAGTAGTTTTAGAACCCTTGTTTAATGATACGTCAACTATTGATCGGATAAATTTTTTTAATAAGTGGGTCACCTAATAACGAGATGGAGGGAGTAAAATAAAACAATAATAAATCTAGAAGGATTTATTTAGATTAAATAATAAATTAGATAACTTTTTCTTTTTTAAGTGGTTATAAATCATAAATTAATTAACAATAATAATAAACAGTGATTGGTCTCTTTGTTGAAACTCAACACTGATTGGTCCGGAAACGACATTTAATAATAATAAAGGGATTAAGAAACAACGGTAAGAAGAAAAAGAATTGAAACTCCACATTGATTGGTCAGGAAACGACATCTAAAAGTTATAAAATGAAAATATATTTGACCATGTAACAGTAAAACCAAAAGGACCAAAAATTATATAATAATTCAAAAAAAAATCAAAATGATAAAAAAGTGTAATAAAAACTAAAAAAATATATTAATAAATAATAAATATTTAATAGTAAAAAGTGATGTTTAAACAGAATAAATGAAAATATGTCGGAAATATTTGTCAACCATGGCAAAGAAGTATAAAATTGTTGGCGATGATAAAAGTAGCGAAAGCCCATTATTTTTGTGATGATTATAGCATGTTTGGATGCGCATTCAGAAGTTACTTTTCAATTTTAAGAAGTCTAAAGCAGAAGGCCAGTTTAGGCATCGAATTCCAAAACGACTTCCTGAAGCAAAAAAATTACCTTTTTGTGAAGCAAAATAATTTTACTTCTCACTTCTGGAGAAGCAGAAACATTTCTAGTTCTGGTATCCAAACACCCTATAAAGTTTCACTTGTTTATAACAATAATTTTTAGGAAATTGAATTCTCATTTAAAGCGGTTTCTAGATTGAAAATAGAGTGAAGGTCAAGGAAATTCAGTATTTCACAGAAACGGGCGGCCACAATCCAAATCATTAAAAAGGTGAGAACTATGTGCGAGTTAGACTCAGTTTGACTAAATGAGTTAACTAAACCTGTTTATCTCTAACCTACCCTCCCTAGTCGAGTTAGCTTAACTATCCTGGTTAGGTTAGGTTAGGTTAGGTTAATTCAAATCGGGCGTTGAGATAATGGAAATGAGTTAGGTTAGGTTATATCCCGCATCTCATTTTCTGTTTCACCATCTTCATCTTCATATGCAGGTTTGCAGATTCAGAGACCGATGGATATGAATTCATCAAATCCATATGATATAGGTATATACTTCTATATAATTTGCCATTTACATCAGATAGAAAGATGATGGGTTGTAGTAATTGTCTCATGTTTGAAACCCTAACCTCTTGCTTCTGATCTTAATTATTTTAGTTGGTTTATATCTTCATAATGGTTGATGTTTAGGCAATTCCTCGATCATAAAGGCTGAATTTTTTTTTGTTGTTGTTGATTTACCGTTTCTTCTCTGTTATATTGAAAACTTGTTAAAATTTAATAGTTGTTACAAGTATAAATCTCTTGAATGATATAGAAAAAAGAAATGATGTACATAATAAATTTCATGAATAGTTGTTATTAACTCTTTGGGATGGATCTGGAAACTGAAAGTAGAGCTTTTTCCATTTTGAACGGTACAAAAATATTAAATTGATATATTTCAATTGGATTAACTGATATTTTGGAGAGTTTTGAACTGATATCGAGTTTGTATGCCGATAATTGAAGGAAATTGATATCATTTTAAGTTGGCACCTGTTCCGATATCTAAATTTTGTTGATTTATTTGTTGTTTTGTTCATAAAAAAAGTAATCAGTTTATATTCATGTTACCCAGTCAATTTTATACGACATCTAAGTATAATTCTATTTTTATTTATAAGGATCGTCTGTTGCTTCAGCAATTAGGTTATTAAAACACTGAACATGTGGATAGTTGTGCGCAGTCAATAATAGCATAGTTTATCATTGTTATCGATGAAACGCGTCGAAGCATAACATCAAGGGATCAACATTGCTATTTGTATTCAGGAAATTCCGATCTCTCCCATTTTTCATATCGGTTTTGTGTTGTCTTATAGCTAAAATTAAAGATATTTTATGTGGGTTTTTGTTGAATTTGACCTTAGACTTAGCAAATTACCTATTAAAATGAGGTGTGATCTATAGTTTTTGTTCGTACTGGATCTTGAAGTCACTAACTTAGTAGGCGGATGATCTCGGTCCGATACCAAATAAGTTATTGGAGTGAAATTTGACTTGGGCATTTTTTCTTTTTGAGCTTGTTCCAATAATTTTTTATTATATGGTTGAAAGTGTCGTTTGGAACAAATAATTTTGATTATTACTGACCATATAAGTAACTAGTGATGATAAGTCATATACATAAGAAAAACTTGCCTTTCCCCTTTCTCTGTCCGAGAACCCGATGTCCTGCGATTCCGCAACACTCTTGATCCTATCTTCATTTTCAGTAATTAGGAATGTCAACCAATGTATATGTAGGAGTGAATGATCCACAAACCCTCAAGTACTTTATGTTCTTCAAAAATTTAATCATCCAATTTTTTTTTGCTTGCTTACCGATCTATCTCTATAAGAAAGACTAGAATACAACACATTGTAAACATTCAGGTAGTTAGAAACTATCTTGTTCAATGTTGTACTTCTGCTTAACATTTTGAAAAATGTAGCGGTTGTAATTCATCATATGCGTCGGATACCAACCAACTTACGTGTTTTTTTTTTTTTTTTTTTTTTTTTTTAGTCATACGTCAGTCTCTTTATATGGCCTCCATTATATTTAATGTCTTGTACAGTATATGATTTGGATTTATTGCACCGATTATCTCATATACCTTTAACATATATGTTGATCATGTTGATATTTTAGATATGGTGGAAGCTCCAGTAGCGATGTTGAAGATATAACGCTGTCACTAAGGTTAAGATTCAGGAACTTACTGCCGCCAATTTTGCACCAGAATCCCTTTTGGGTGAAGGTGACTACAAGGTAAATTCATAAGTACGAAGAAACATGATTTCTATAAAACCACCATTTCCTATCCGGGTAAACCCAACGATTTGAACTAACCTAAAGATTTGAACCAGTGTAATTAAGCTAACTAAACCAGACAGGGGTATGTTAGAGATAAACGGGTTTAGTTAACTCAGTGAATCAAACTGAGTCTAACTCGCACATAATTGCCACTTTTTAATGATTCGGACTGTGACCGCCCCTTTCCGCGAAATACAAACTATCATTGACCTTCGCTCTTGAAAATACTCTTGCCACGAGCAAGCGAAAAATTTCTCCCAATTAATACGAACTTAGTGACTAGGACGATGAAATTCACTAATGATTTTTTTCTACTCATAACATAGCGCATTTGGATATGAGCACTTATAAAGTAGAAGTTGACCTCAGAAGTCAGAAGCAAAAACATTTTGTTTTAGAAAAAGTTAATTTTTTTGTTCCTAGAAGTAGTTATAAAAAAATATAACCAAACTGACTTCTTGTTATTTGACTTGTTGAAGTAAAAAAAGCTACTACTCGGTGTTCATCCAAACACACTCTAGCAACGCGTTCAAATATCAGAAGTAGATTTCAATCTCAGAAGTCGGGAGCAAAAAACATTTTTTGCTTCAAACTTACTTTTTTTTTTTCATTTTAAAATAAGGGGGATTTTGTGTTTCCCCCTCAAAATAAATAGCTATTTTGCATTACCCCCTCTAGAAATCAATATTTGTGAAACCCCCTGTCTGTTATAACAGCCGTGACTGGCCAGTTAATTATGCACGTGCAGTGCGCGTGTGTCATTAATTAATTAATTTTTCTATAAAACATACTTACCCCTGACCACCAGCTCCTCCTTCACCACGATCACCACCATCCCGAGATCCGGTTAACTAAATCACGTTTAAAATTCTCAAAATCGGTCACGAATTCAATCGGAAGGAGATGATTTATCAGTCATTTCTTCATAACATAAAGAGCTGCTTTTCCATCTTAACAACGAAAAAAAAAATCCCCAATATAAGTTCAGAAAACATAAGAATCCCCAAACTGATACAAAAACCTAACACCCAACAACAAAACAAAAACAAAACCAAAATCTCCATTTCTTTCTTTTGATTTTCACTGGTTAGTACACCAAAAAAAAAAAAAAAAAAAAATCCAATCGGTGAAGAAATGATTTTTAGGTAACCTTGGAAAAAGCAACAGTAGGTAAAAATATTGAAGCACAATATCCCAATTCTCTGTACAATTTGAGTTGGTGCAGCACCAAAAAATCAATTCTCTCTGTAAAATTCGAGTTGGAACTTCGAGTAGGCAATGAAGAACGAAAATCTTTAAGGTTGAAACTACAAATTACTGAAAGCGGGTTGAGATTAGCAACACTAAATTCAAAAGGATGAGTTCGAGATTAGCAACACTAAATTCAGCGAGGACCAATCTCATGTTGACTATGATAGTGATGATGATTATTATGAAAATACATCGTTTGAACCAATTTATGGTGACATCCCCGAGGAGTGTACAATGGAGTCTTTTTGCGATCAAGGTGAAGTTGAAAAGGAATATGATGACACTAGTGTAGCTTACTCGAGCATTGATCTTTATAATGATCAAGAACCTATTCAAAAGGTAGAGCTTGAGGATGATGCAAGGAGTGTTCTAAATAAATTCCTTATGGACAATATTGCATCCGCAAAAGAGTATGTGCCTTACAACAAGGAGGAGTATGTTGAGAATGAGACGGTTATGACCAATATTGTGGAAGACCCAATTGAGCTTGCAAATGATTGTAATGATGATGTTTATGTCGAAACTTTGGTTACGGCAGAAACGGACGAAGAATGGTTGCAAGGTTTGATAGAGGACCATGATATACAAGAGGTGAATAATTCACTTGAGTTTTTCAAGGATGAAGAGGATTCCGTAATACAAGAGATTATGCAAGGTTTATCTAACCCGTTACCTATTGTTTCTTATCCTTTACCTCTTATTGGTTTGAATGTATGTGCTTCGAGAATATTGTTGAATGACTTTGTTTCTCGTTTTCCGCCATTAGAGATACTTGATTCTCATACTATGCAGGTTATGGAACAAGAAACCGTGGAAGTACCCGACTCCTATATTCTTTATACACTTCCGAGTGTGGACAAGAATAAGTGTGGGGGAAGCTTTTATCGGTTAATAGCTTCGTTTCTGTTTTATATTACTAATATTTGTGTGAAGCTAGTGTTTCCAAAACAGGTTCTATGGAAGGATCCCCAACTTTTCAGATTGTTGGTATATGGGGAATGAATCTTGCAAGGATATAGTCGGGCTGACGACTTTAAACCAAGCGCTACATGGGAGGCAACCCATAGGTTTTGTATTTTTTTTTATCTTTTATTTTTCTTGTCTTGTTTTTGTTTTTATTTTTTTTCTTGTCGCATATTGTTATATGATTTCCCACCTTGACTTTCTTTGGACGATTCAATTTACATTGAGGACAATGTAAAGTTTAAGTGTGGGGGAGTGGTTAAGCATTTGCGTTGTAAATTTTTCAAATTTTTCAACTTTTGTGTAAATTAGTGAATAAAAACTCCAACTTGTAGTTAGTTTAGAGTCACATAGTATACATGTCGCTAAGATTACATCGAGAATCTCATAAGAGTGACTGAACTTAGAGATGACAGAGAACATGATCGGGTTTCTTAATTGTATGAGAGTTAAAGTTGGATTTAACCATGCCAAAGGTGGCAAATAAGGTGCAGACCGAATTCGGTATTAGAGTAGTGATCCCCTATAGTGGAGACTACCCATGTTACATAATGTGAGGCACCGACCTTCAATTCTTTGTACCGTCTAAATTTGTGCTTTTAGAGTGTGTGTCACCGTACGTAAATTCGTAAATTAGGGCGGAATGGTGAGCTGTCCAACCTCCCACCATAGAAGCACTATTTTGATCTCTTGAGTGCTATTTTTATCAACCATGTTGGTGACATCGAATTGCTAACTTACATACCACTTGTAATCTTGTTCGCAGTTAGCACCATCCACCTTATCTCTCTCTACACCAACAGGTCCATAGAAACACCATCATCATCAACAAGAGGAGCATCACAAATTCAAGGAAAGTTGAAGACGTTCAAGGTTTACAAGCAACAAAACAAGGAGCGAGAATTTTTATAAGTTGAAGACTATTGTACATGAGTGAAAATTATCAAGGATGAGAGTTCGAGAAGTTTATTATATCAAGACATATAAGTTGTGAAGAATCAAACGGTAAAGTACTTACACCATGGCCTTTGTACTTACGTTTTTATTTTATTTGTATTTTACTTTCTCTTGTCTTAAAAAAAAAAAAAAAAAAAAAAAAAAAAAAATTTTTAGTTTCGTTACTAGTTTTTATTATTTTGTTTTGTTTTTGTTTTGTTTTTATTTTTCTTGTCTCATAAAAAAAGAAAAAAAAATATATAAAAAAAAAGAAGAAAAAAAAAATGAAAAAAAAAAATAAAAAAGAAAAAAAAAAAGAGACAAGAAAAATTTGTTGTATTATATTATAGTTCGTTTTTAGTTTTGTATTATTTCAATAAAGCCAATGGGAAGAAGGAATATCTATAATGAAGTTTCAAGCGACAAGGAATTCGAGGGAAAGAATCATATTGTCAAGATTCTACGAAGTTCAAGAGTTATCATCAAGAGTTGAAGACCAAAGACGAAGATGAAGACACCGATTGAAGACCGAAGACGTTTCTATGGATGCTGTGAGAGTGGTGCTAGCTGCACGCCGAACGGATAACGAGGTGAGTAAGCATATTCCCACCTTCGTTAAATGGTTGATTTCCTTTCGAAGAGATCGTCGAAAAATGGGTTTTTGATGAAAAGCGGAAGCTTACAATGAAAATAAATTGAAATTGATAACTTGAAATGGATAAATAATCAACCAATTTAGTTTCTTCTACCCTTTAAATAAAGGAAGAACCTAATAATGGAGATTCTTCTCAAATAACTTACAATTTCTACCCAATTAAATTGGAAACTATAAGATTATGAGAGGCATCTAGTTGATACTCTAGAATTAGATAATCTAATTCCCCCTAGAGATAACAATTAGGTTTGAAAGAAGAGAACCTCTCATTCTTCACACAAATGTTCTAAAACTCAAAAACTTCCTCCTTTAGCCTTATGTCTTCTCATTTATACTAGCACCAAGGGCATACTTGACATATTCAAAGTAATTCTAGGATGGACTATAAATGGTGCTTTAATATTGATATTGGACATCCACAATACATCATCCTCCCCTTCTTTAAACAAATTCGTCCTCGAATTCTTCAAAGCGTATTCTCCATTTGTGCTTGAATTTCTTCTTTGCTTGAAGACAATTCTACCTCTACACCTTCCATTGTAGTTACTCACCAAATGTAGCATTTTGTGGTCATCGTGGAGAGCATCCCCAAGTAGTAATGACACACCAAGTATTTCTTCGTTTGTAAATACATCATCCTCCCCTTGTTTGAACAAATTCGTCCACGAATTCTCCAAAGTATATTCTCCATTAGTGCTTGAACTTCTTCCTTGTTTGAATACAATTCTACCTCTACACCTTCCATTGTAGTTACTCACCAAATGTAGCACTTTGTTGTCATAGTTAAGAGCATCCCAAAGTAGTAAAGAAACACCAAGATTTTCTCTCAATCTTGCACGAAGACTACAACCATGAAACTTATCTTCAATGAAAGCCCAAATTGGATTCATATATATTGCCTCCCCATTTTGTTGTAGCTTGAGTGAATGCTTGCTTCCGGTAGTCGGTTCGCATACTTGAAATTGTTCTTGAGATGCTTCTAACATAGCATTTTCCAATTCAATATCATACCTTGGTACACCAAAATCTTTTACTTCACTACCATTAACTACCTCATCAAAAATTGAACACAAAGGATTGTATTCTTCTTTCTCTTGATTCTTACATGATAGCACTTGGTCCATGATAGTGAAATATTCAAATATTTGATCCACATTCATGCCATCTTGATAGATTGGAAGAACACCCACTATTTCATTTTCCTCATGACTCAAATAACTATCAAATTTTGGTGGAGACATTTTATCAAAAACCTTGTGGGCACTTTGTTTATCCTCACATCCACCAACCAAATTTGATACATCTAGTTCACTTACATCATCACAATCATTAGGTAGAATCCTTTGTTGGTTATGGAGACTTACAAGTTTCCAATAATATTCTTCAAAAATTTCTCCCATTCTTAGATACATATCATCAAACACTTCATGTACAATATTCATTAACACATCCTTTGAATGAATCCTACTCAAGTTAACTTCTCTTTTGTAAACCATGGTGAAATCAATATAAGATTGAAAAACCCAATTTAAAAATACTATCAAAGAACATAAAAATCAATTCAAAATACTTGAGAAAGAGATTAGTAGTGTTCACCTCAAAAACAAATATCTTCACCAATCACACCTTTTCCCCTTGAGAATCAAACCAAAGCTCTGATACCAAATGATGAAAAGCGGAAGCTTACAATGAAAATAAATTGAAATTGATAACTTGAAATGGATAAATAATCAACCAATTTAGTTTCTTCTACCCTTTAAATAAAGGAAGAACCTAATAATGGAGATTCTTCTCAAATAACTTACAATTTCTACCCAATTAAATTGGAAACTATAAGATTATGAGAGGCATCTAGTTGATACTCTAGAATTAGATAATCTAATTCCCCCTAGAGATAACAATTAGGTTTGAAAGAAGAGAACCTCTCATTCTTCACACAAATGTTCTAAAACTCAAAAACTTCCTCCTTTAGCCTTATGTCTTCTCATTTATACTAGCACCAAGGGCATACTTGACATATTCAAAGTAATTCTAGGATGGACTATAAATGGTGCTTTAATATTGATATTGGACATCCACAATACATCAGTTTTCAAAAATGAATAAAAGATGTGGGTTTTAAAAACAATTCGGGAGGTTTGCCTTCCTACCATTCAACGTGTCGCAGGATTCTCTCTTCATTCCACCTGGACACATGTGTGACCCATAAAAAGCTGTTTATTATTGAGCAATATCATAAAACCCTTTCTTGTGAGGCGAGTCGAGACTTTCGATCACTCCGAACCCGAATTTATTTCGAGAAGGGATGGTTATTTCTCTCTCAACTTTTAAGAATGAGATTGTGTTCATTTATGTGTCTAACTTCTTATGACTAGTGTGCAGAATCTCTATGTCTTCTTAGCGCGTTGGATGCTATCATTACGGAGAACTAGTAAGTTGGAAAAGTAGGTTTTGTGGGTATATCTCTAGTAAACCCTCACGAGACTATAACTCGTCCACTAGGGACACCTAGGGGTTTAAAGGCTTGTTATTTATGCTAAAAGTGACCGTAGCCTCGACGATACGAGTTGCATGTATTCTTTAGAATTGTTTTGTTTGATTTGCTCGAGGACTAGCAAAGTCTAAGTGTGGGGAATTTGATAGGTGTTGTAAAACACCGTAATATCTATCTATTGTTTATGCTTTCTTTGCGAGTTTTCTTGTAAATTATGTATCTTATGTATGCTTTTGAGTTATTAGGTACTCTGGAGTCGAATGGAGGAAAAGAAGAAGAAATTACTCTATTTGAGCCAAAAGGACAAAATTGTCATCTCATGGGCGAACATTATCTAGAGTCCAGTCAAGATTAAGGGGTAATTCTGTTGGGAGGAGGACTAAATACAGTCAAGCCACGGTTAAAGGGTGGCCAGTTTTGTTTTAAATGGAAATGTTAAAGGCACCCATGAAGTTTTTCAGGGCACCCATATAGGGTGGATTGTATGCAGCAGTGGGGTGTACCATCTAACCCCAAACCCAACTTAAGCCTGAAATTGAGAGAGATGTTTCCTCTCGTTCATCTGTTTCACCTGAAATTGAGAAGTAAAGTAGCAGAGCTGCTGCTACTCACAAGACCAGATCTGAGCGATTAAAGGATGGATTTGAAGTGGAAGATTTCACAGTGCGTTGTTGATCGAATAATGAACAGATGAAAAGGGTCGATGCGGAAATTGGAGGCGGCACCGTATTTCGTAGAAATCATGAAATTGGAACTGTGGAAGATGATGTTGGTTCATGAGAGATGGAGTAGATGAAATGAAGCCGAGAGAAGAATGAGAGGATTCGACATCTGAGAAGAAGGAAATGGTGATGAGACTGTTGATGGTGGTGATTCAGATGAAGTTTTGCTGTTGATTTCAGGGGAGGAATCATATGGAGAAATTAGATCGAATCGAGGCTGTTGTTGAGTGGTGATTGTGTTGGTCGAACTGGATTTTAAAGATTCAGATTGGGAACTGTGAGGGCTGAGAAGAATGATGGGATTTGAGTTCTGAGATTGAGATGAGGATTTTGTCACTCGGGTTATCTTTGTTGAATTGAGAATGAGGTTTAATGGCAAGGATGGTTTGAATCTGGTTGTCTTTGAGGTTAGAATGGGAGAATGGAGAAGCTTACAACACCGGAGTCACGGGGAAGCTAAGATGGTTGAGTTTGAGTCATGGAATGGATGCTGTGTTGCAGCTGGATATGGCAGAATTGCAGGCAGACTCAGATGGTACTAGTGAAGCTGTTGGTGATGGTTGTGTGTTTACAGTATTGCAGAATGAATGAATGATTGCAGGGAGTTTGGCTAGAGATGAGCTGTGATGTGCACTAATGGGTAATTGGATTGCAGGGTGATTGAAGATGCAATTCAGGTCTGAGAGGGTATTGCATTGCGAGGAAAGCGGCATAGCTGTAGTTGCGGCCACTGAGGTGAAGCTGCAGTTTGGTGTTGTGGCAATTCAGATGGCCTGAGCTTATGACAGAGAAGAGAACAGGGATTGAAGCAGAAATAGATGCATGCCTAGGATTTGACAAGTCATGATGTGAAATGGGTCTGGTGTTGGTATTGAATGGCGCGGGAAAGGCGGGTCCAAGTCTTTGTATGAATGGTCTCGAGCTCGGCGTTGCAGGTGGAGTTTGGTCAATACATTGGTATTGAATTGAAGCAACGAGGAATTAAGTTGCGGCTGCGTGCGTGAGAGCGGGTAATGCTGTTCTGGTGAGAGTTCGAATCTGAGCTCGAGTCGAGGAGGAGATATTAAGGGTGTTGCAGGTGCAATGATGGTGTTGGTGGTGACCTGATGTTGAAATGGAATCGTGGTGCTGTGTATATGAAGTTATAGGGGGCAGGCAAGAGCTGAAATGGAGCTGTTTGTTGGTATAGAAGATGGAAATGGCAGTGAACTGAGATTGGAAGCACAATGATTGTGCAACACAGCATAAAGCCTGTGCAAGACTGCAAATGGCCTAGGCCAAGGTGATTCAGTCCGACTGCTCTGACTCAGCCCTACTCGTATTTTGACTCTGTCGACTCCGAGTTGACCCGGTTGACTCTCCCGACCGTTTTGACCCGTTGACCGGTGACCGGGTGACTTTGCCGGTCACCTAAGCTATTTTCCGTCGACCCTTCCGGCCAAGTTCCGGCCACAATCCCAGTTTTCCGACGACGATTTTTGGACATAATTTTACATGGGTTTTTCTCACACATGGGCTTGGTGGACCACTTGGAGATGGGTTTTGAGAAGACCTAATATTGGAAGGAGTATCCTTTATGGAATTGAAGAAACATATAAATAGAAAAGTCTTTCTCAAACCTAGATATCTCCATTAGGGAGGCTTCTACTTTTGTTCTAGGGTTTCACATGATAGTTCTTCTTTGCTTTCTATGATGATTTCCAAAAACATGAGTAACTAAGTTTTTATTATTGGTTGAAGATGTAGTTGGATTTTGCAACCAAGTTATGATTTTTATGAATTAGT
Source organism: Papaver armeniacum (assembly GCA_023531295.1). Taxonomy (NCBI): domain Eukaryota; kingdom Viridiplantae; phylum Streptophyta; class Magnoliopsida; order Ranunculales; family Papaveraceae; genus Papaver; species Papaver armeniacum. The sequence continues at coordinate 11,103 of JAJJWW010016485.1, read as the reverse complement.
TTTCTCTCAATATTATCGTTTGATTTCTACGGGTTATAATAATTGCATGATTGATGTATTGCAATATGATTAAATGTTTGTTTAGTTAAGTCTAGAATTGATTGAACTCACATCCATATCTATAGCTATTTTAGGGTTTTCATCGAGCGATAACCTTGAATACGAGTAGCATGATATGATTATGGTTTGTAGTGATACATCCTTGTAGTCATATGTAGAAATTGACATTTGTCCGAATTGTGTGCGCAATGTATTACAATTGCATTGATTAGCCTATTTCTGAAACTTAATGCTCCTAGGAATTGAACTTAATTAGCGCAAGGCGTTAGGTTATTCTTTAGGTAGATTTCACATGCGCAGCTCTAATGTGTGTGTTGATGACTTAAGAAATTTACGGAGTATTCTTGCAATAAGGTATTCTATGGCTTTTGATGATAGCGAGATTAAATACAAATTCTATTCATACATTCATAAACTTGTTTACAATTGAAGATGAAACCTTTATCCAATATATCACATCATCGATTTGCGTGCTTTGTTTGCTTTTTGTTTATTTTTATTTTTATTTACACAACCAGAAAATCCCCCGTGTTACTTATAAGATACCGAAACATATTGACAACCAAGACCTCTCTGTGGGAACGATCCTTTCTTGCCCTTGCTTCATTATATATTTTGAGTAGTAAGAAAGTGTAATTTATTTTTGACGCCTACGACAGCGATCAGTTCTCAAGCTTAGAAGAGCTTGATGTAGAAGTACGTATGGGAAACAATCATACCTGCATGGTGATTGGGATTGGTAATGTTCGTATCAAGATGCATGATGGTATGGTTAGAGATCTGGAGGAGGTAAGATTTGTACCTGCCATAAAGAAGAATCTAATTTCACTTGGAACTTAAGAAGCTAAGGGCTACGAGATAGTTGCAGAAAATGATGTTCTAAAGGTAATCTATGGATCTATGGTAATCATGAAAGGAACACGTCATCATAACTTGTGCTACTTGATTGGGAGTACAACAACATGGGATGTGTCTATTTCTAAACACATCGAGAGTGCAACTACCGAGATGACAAAGCTATGGCACATGAGACATGCATATCCTGATGAGAAGTCGTTGCATAGTTTGATTCAACAAAACTTGTTGAAAGGTGATATTGACTGCAAGTTAGCATTTTGTGAACATTGTGTTAAGGGCAAGAAAACAAGAACAAGCTTTGGCACAGAAATCCACAATACACGTGGAGTTCTTGACTATGTTCACTCAAATGATTGGGGTCCTTCCAAGAATGCATCGTTGGGGAGGGAAAAATTGGTTTGTGTCGTTAATTGATGACTATTCTATGCGCATATGAGTGTAAACCATGAGGCATAAGGATGAAATCCTAGAAGTCTTTGTGAGGCGGAAAAAGGCAACCGAGACTCAAACTGGCAGAAAGATCAAAGTACCACGTTCGGAAAATGGTGGAGAGTACAAGAGTGATCCATTCTTGCAAGTATGTCAAGATGAGGGGATAAAGAGGCACTTCATAGTTAAGAAGACACCGCAACAGAATGGGGTAGCTGAACGCATGAATCGTACTTTGTTGGAGAAGGTACGATGTATGTTATCTAATGCTGGATTAGGTAAGGCGTTTTGGGCTGAGGCAGTTACGTATGCGTGCTTCCTCATTAATAGGTTGCCATCAGCTACATTAGAAGGTAAAACTCCTATGGAGAAATGGTTTGGTAAACCAGCTTATGATTATGACTCAATTCATATCTTTGGTTATCCTGCGTGGTATTATGTTAGTGAAAACAAGCTTGATAGTCGTGCCGTGAAAGGAATCTTGGTGGGTATGAAGAGTGGAGTGAAAGGTTTCAAGATTTGGAATCCAGTTGAGAAGAAGATAGTCATGAGTAGATATGTCACATTTGATGAGATATCTATGGTAAAGTCTTGGGGTTCTCGGCAGGTGGAAAACGGAAACACCAATACTAGTGAGCCTTTGCAGCAGGTGGAGATTGATGCAACTCCACTACTTCCAAATAAGTCTCAGATCTCGTGAGAATACTTTTGAAGACATGAGGTCTGCAAGAGAAGTAGCTACTGAAGTTCCAAATGATAGTGACGATGTTGTAGAAGAGGAATAATAGTCAGTAGAAGATACATAAGCTACGGTCACCGAGACCATAGCAACCAGCAAACCAAAAAGATCAACCAGGAAGCCTGGTTAGATGGATGATTTTGTAGCTTATGCATTACCAGTAGTTGAAGATGGTACTCTTACTTCCTATTTAGAAGCTGTACGCAGTGTAGAGTGTAAAGAATGGGAAGTTGCAATACAGGACGAGGGTGGAGTCTCTTTACAAGAATGACACATGGGTTCTTATGAAGCTTCCGAACAGTAAGAGGCCATAGGGTGCAAGTGGGTATATGCTAAGAAAGAAGGATCTTCGGTGAATCAAGTACGTTACAAGGAAAGGTTAGTTGCAAAAGGTTATGCTCAAATAGAAGGGATTGACCACAATGTGTTCTCTCCGGTGGTAAAACACTCATCAATCCGTATTTTGTTGGCCTTGGTAGCACAATATGATTTAGACCTAGTTCAGCTAGATGTTAAGACGATATTCTTACATGGTGATCTAAAAGAGGAGGTCTATATGACTCAGCCGAGTGGGTTCAAGGTTGATGGAAAAGAAGATTGTGTACGTAAACTGAAGAGATCATTGTACGGGCTGAAGCAGTCTCCTAGACAATGGTACAAGCGATTTGACCAGTTTATGATAGGGAAAACATACACAAGAAGTCACTATGACCATTGTGTATACTTCAAGAAGCTACGTGATGGGTCTTTCATATATTTGCTCTTGTATGTCGATGATATGCTGATAGCATTGAATGAAAAGAAAGAGATTGATAATTTGAAGCACAAGTTGTCATTTGAGTTTGAGATGAAAGATCAGGGAGAAGCTAAGAAGATTCTTGGTATGGAGATTCAACGTGACAGAGAGAAGGGTAAGGTTTGTTTGTCTCAAAAGGCATATTTGAAGAAAGTGTTACAGAAGTTTGGTGTCTACGAAGGAACTAAATCTGTAAGTACTCCCCTTGCTGCTCATTTTAAATTGAATGCTCTCATGTCGCACACTACTGAAGAAGAGCGAAGGTATATTGCCCAAGTCCCATATGCTGAGATTGTTGGTAGATTTATGTATGCAACGGTATGTACAAGGCCGTACATTTCACATGCAGTTAGTATGGTCAGCCGTTATATGCATTGTCCTGGTAAGGGACATTGGAAAGCTGTGAAATGGATTTTGAGGTATCTTTATGGTACAATTGATGTTGGCTTGGAGTTTGTAAAGGATGGAAATAACAATCAGTTGTGTGTTGGGTATGTGGATTCTGACTATGCTAGTGATTTGGACAAGAGACGTTCAACTACAGGGTATGTATTTACCGTAGCAGGGGTACCAGTTAGTTGGAGATTAATTTTGCAGTCTACTGTGGCTCTCTCAACTACTGAAGCAGAGTATATGGCAGTGACATATGCATTTAAGGAGGCTATATGGTTACAAGGTTTGTTAGATGACTTAGGAGTTGTGCAAGACCAACTGCCTGTGCATTGTGATAGTCTGAGTGCAATTTATTTGGCTAAGAATCAAGTGCATCATGCAAAAACTAAACATATAAACGTGCGATTTCACTTTGTGAGAGAAATTCTGGAAGAAAAAGACATTCTACTTGTGAAGATCGATACCAAAGACAATCCAGCTGATATGTTGACTAAAGTAATATCTGGGATCAAGTTTCGACATTGTTTGAAATTGATCCACATCCTTCCTGTTTGGTAAGAGTCCCTTTTGGGGTAGAGGTTCTTGGGAACCTGGTGGAGGCCTTCTAGCAAGGCCATTTCAGAGAACTACGGTTGAGTTTGATTCCCATTGAGGATACGTAAGCGACCAGTGATGGTTCAATCGACGTTGTAAGATGGAGGTGATTTTGTCTATTGATCGTCTCATGCATGAATGCATGATCCGAGGTGGAGAATTGTTGGTAGGAAATCTAGTCGGTTTGGGAGACCAATTACTAGTGTCCTAAGTATAGTAACTTAAGAGGTTTGTCTCTTAGAGTTAAGTTAGGAAACCCTATACTTGTAGGAAAGTAATCCTTGTTAAGAATGTGTCTAGTCCTATTGATATGTATAAATAGCCATAGAGAGAACTAGAGAAAACGCACCAAAAGTTCTCTTCTTCTCTTCTACGGCTTTGTATATTGCTACCTCCTATACGGTGATATATAAAATTGCTTATTCCTTCCCGAAGATTCAACCTCGTTAAATACTTGTTCTTCTTGTGTGTGTGAGTGATTGTGTTCTTGGCAATATTGGAGTACCGTTGTAGTGCAAACTTAACGCTTCCGTAGGTTTTGGCGCAACAATTGGTATCAGAGCAATCCAATTGTCCCAACAAAAACTGAAGATGAAGTTGCAGTATAGAGCCACCTTCACGTAAAAAAAAACTATTAAAGGTGTGAAGACATTAAATAGTTTTTTTTTATTGCATCATCAAACGACAACACCACGAACTCTTCTAATGTTAAGAAAAAACCCAAAATGATATTTTATGTGACATCAATTTTATGAAAAACCAAGTCGCAATTGAATCATTCTTTACCAAATTAACATAAACATAAAACTAACTTTATGTAAATTAGAGTCATTATTAAATATATCGGAAGTGACCTATAGAAAATCTGAATTTTTTACTAATTCATAAATTTAACGAATTACTAATTTAACATGTTGTCCCCAATTAAAATAACATGGTTATTAACTTACCACAGATTAGTTTATAGGGGCTTTTCTTTTTGATCGGTAGTTTATAGGGGCTTTACTGTAGTTAGAAAAAAGTTTTCAATCACTTCCTACTGGAGAGCGTACAAACCTTGCTTTGCATACTCATAATATTTTTTATCGAAAATGAATAAATAGATAAATTAAGACGCGTAATTAGCTTAAAAAGTACGTAATCAATGAAAGGAAAACTACGTAATGACAATTTAATGAAGTGTCCATGATCATGATCCGCGACTTGATTAGATAAGTTGCATCATCATACACCTTTTTAATGAATTAGGTTGGCTGTATTGTACGGTTAGCCGTCGGCAACCAAATATTACTTGTGGAACACCTTTTCCGGGTCGTCCACGCTTCCCACACCATGTGGTGGTCGTAGTCGTAAGCACATGATGTGTAGTCATAACCTAATTGGATAGATTGACCTTCAATGTGCACACTTATTTAATTTTAATCATGTTTATCCGGATTAGCTATATTATCCATGGGACCGACTGGAGATAGCAACTTACTCAAGATTCAAGAAACATATGGGATCTAGGTCATGGCTATTATCTTGAGTAAGTTGCTCAGCAACTTACTCAACACTTATTTAATTTTGGTCTTCCGGGTTCACAAAATGATATTAATGTTTTGCACAAGTCGCCTCTGTTTGAAGATTTGAAGTATGGAATTTCTCCATCTCGTCTGGTTTCATGATCAACGGCCATCAGTACACTCATGGCTATTATCTTGCGGATGGTATCTACCCAAAATGGTCCACCTTGGTTCAATGCTACCGTCAGCCTCCTGCTGGTGCATTGGGCCATTCATACCGATATTTTAACGATGCCCAAATGGCACCGAGGAAGGATGTGGAACGCGCTTTTGGAATTTTGAAGAGGAAGTTCGCTATCATTTGTGGCCCATATCGTGGGTTGAGTCCTCGTGAAATGCACAAGACTATGCTCACTTGCATAATTCTTCATAACATGGTAATTCAAAGAAACCGGACGTGATTCGGATTGGATTAACTATGATGATGAAGATTTGAGGCCGGAGATTCGACCTGAAAGAGGCCTCCCTGCAAGGAATTATGGTCAAATGACTAACTACATTCAGAACCGTAATTTGTATGACCAGTTAAGAGATGATCTGAGATTGAATCTTTGGGCAGAGCATGGAAGATGATTTTATGTATTTTTCTTAATGTTTTAGCTTCAGTTTAAGTTATGTTATGTATTGTTATTTTTCTAATTAATAAGCTTCAACATTTCATTTCAAACTAATATTAATTGGAATGCATAACAACATATCAAATTAAAACTTAAACTAGAACATTAAAACTTAAATCTACTACATTAAACTAGTTATAAACTAGTACATTAATCATTTAGAGGAATTATTTCATCAAACTCATCATCGGTTCCATCATCATCATCTTCTTCATCACGGTTGTTAGTAAATCCACTTTGCTTTTCAATCTGTGCTTGAATCTGTCAAATTCGATTTGCCATACATGTTTTTGTTGGGCGTTCATAATTGAGGTGTTAGCTTGAAGAATGTTATGCTTGTCATAGTCAAACTGGAATTTTTCTTGAGAAAGACGACTTTTCTTACTCTCCGGTTTTGAATTTTCCTTTGAATGGATCTTTCCTTCGCGATGGTCTTTTGATAATCCATAAACTCCGCCATGTTAAATCCTACGGAACTCCCTCCTTCTTGAGCTAATTTTCTAGCCAGTTTTGCCTTATTCCTCCTCGGAAGTTTTCCCTTAGTATTACCATCAATATAATTATTGAAAACTACGTTGGAATTTGAGCTTGTAGGGGTATCTCGGTGAAGAATTTGATGGACCTTGTGAAAATGGTGAAGAATTTGGTGTTGAGGAGAAGAATTATATGGTGAATTTTCGTGTACTATTTGATTATTTGTTAAGTAATCGGGATTATATTTGTTCAAACCCTTCAAAATATGATAACAACTTTCAAAGCAAACTGTTTACCATGTTTTCGTTGCCAATCTGTACGAACCTCTCTTTCAAAATCAACATCGATCGACCCACCGTCCTTTCCTTTTCTCTTGGCTTGCATTATCAATGCAACATAAGCGGCTACTTCCCGGTTGATTACAATGAAGTGTTCTGACAATCCTTTTGCATCACGACCATTGATGTTCATGGTTTGTTCTTCATATTTTTGAAATATATTATCCCACATGGTGTTACCATGTTGGTGTGCACCACCGATACAATCTTGGGTAAAAAAAAACATAATTACGACAAATACATTCATCTTCTATCATGGTGTATTTTGCACCACGGACTCGATTCTTCTTACCTTTGCCTTGAGTTTTTGCTTGTGAATCCATTTTACAAGAAAATATATTGTAGAGGAGTTGTGATAGTTTTAGATTTGAAAAAGATTGAGAAATTAAGAAATTCTAGAGAGATTTAGAATTTTTGGTGTGAGTTGATATGAGTTTGAAATCGGTATTTATAGAGGGGGAAATTGTAGCCGTTAGATGAAGATCTCGATGAGCGATTATCATAGTATCGAGCGATAGCTTGATCATCATTGTCGATTGAATGACCATCGAACGATTCTTTGACCATCGAGCGACCGAGACTCTATCGCTCGGAAACTCTGTCGCGTATGCCTATATGCCGAAATAACATATTGGCATATGAGTTTGGCGATTTAGCATACCCATAGTGGGTGCATATATGCCAAATACCATGTTTTGGCATGTGCATATGAAGAGGCCTAATGTCGAACTATCTTATCCATCTTTCAAAAAGTATTATTCTCCGTGCTCTCTCGTTTGCTGGACCATTAGGTAATAATACCCAAACCGAGCCGGGCCGAGTTTAATTGATTGACCTACATTTGAGTTGAGTCCTCGGTGACAAAGGGACGGTATTAGGGGTGGCTTACCCAAGGTGAAGCCACCCCAAAATTTCTAAAAAGATGTTTTGTTAGTGTAATTTTTAACATTTGTAAAATTTAGCCCAGGTGTAAATTTTAATTAGCCCATTAATTCTGCGTGGAAGAAATCAGAAGATTTTGGAACCCTGTCCCGCATGGATTAATTTTTGAATAGCATCTCGAACCGTTCAAAGGATATAGGGAAAAACAAGTATTCATGATGTTTCTTAAAATCAGGTATTGAATGGGCTCACCTGTTACGTGTCAGTTTGATAAAATAAAACCGTGTGTCAAATGGGGGTGTCCTTAACTAAGCAAGCGTTTGTCCACCTTTAAAAAAACAAAAAAAAAAAGCAAGTGTTTGTCCAAAAATTCATTTTTCTTCTATGAAGTGACTACAATTTTATGTGTATCTATGTATAATCTAAAAATGCAGTGTATTCATGAGACAAAAATACAATATGTCATGACTTATTATGCGTATATGTACAAACTCCAAATATTTTTGTATCCCTATAATAACCTTTAAAACTAGAAAAAATTGGGCGGCCTTCGGCACTAAATAAATCAAATTATTATTTTCGATACGCAAATTATTCCTCCCTAATATTAGTTACAAGGTGAAAAATTTGATTCAAAGCTTTATGCTCCAAGGAAAAGAGATCGTGTGGCATACCCATACTCAGCTTTAAGTATATTACTGCAGTTGTCATTCTTGCAGTTGAGACAAATTAAGTTGAGAGTTCGAGAAAAAAAATAAATTAGCCCACCCAAACATAAATTCCTGGATCCGTCGCTGCTCGGTGATCGAAAGACTTAAAGACCTGGACAAATAAAGTTCCCCACATTGAATGCCGAGGAAATTTTCGTTTCCTATTGGCCGAAATAAGTATTTTTTGAGTTTTATGAAATAAGCTTTCCGGTGAGGACACTTGACAACGTACGACTGATTTATAAATTACAAATTCAAAAGGAAAACTTAACTTACCGTGTTTGGAATTTTATGCAAGTCCAAATTCAATTCGGAAGACGTAACAAAAGGCACCCATATTTATGGGTGCCTTTAGCAATTCCTTGCATAAACTTAACTTAGCATATTTATGGCCAACAGTAGTTTTCATGAGGATGCCTTATCCAATTGAGGGGTGCCTTTAGCAATTCCTTCGGGTGCCTTTAGCATATTTATGGGTGCCTTTAGTAATATTCTCCCGGGGGTCCACATACCACTTTTCGAGCCAATTTTTTAGCACATGTTTGTTTCTCCAAAAATACCTGCAAAGACATAAAATACCAAAATAAGTACAAAAATGGGTACTAACAATATATAAAATTGAGATCAAAATAGACACATAAATGCGTCTATCAGTATGCCTAATCTGTGGCACAATATGGAAGCAAACTGTCTTGGCCCCACGGACTGGTTGAGCCCACTAATGGGAATAGCCATCAAGTAGTCTTGTGCATGTTTTGGTTTGTTACATTGCCACAAAATTGAATCTTTGTCAGTCATATGAAATTTCTCTGGCATTTCTTTCATTACGACATAAAAGTACGGTACCGCCAAAGTTTGCATAGGATGGGGGGCAGTATCGTTGATGTTCTAGTTTGAAGGAGATAAGCCACATAACTGTAAGTATTCTTGTAAGGCATGTTGAGAGATGAAGCTTGACTCCACGAAGAATAATACTCTTATAGCTGGCGCGTTTGAATCTGCGCTGCTAAGTAACAATAATGGATGGTGTCAGCCATTGTATAAATGCCTGGACCACCATATTTAATCGGCAATATTGCAATGCGTTGTTGCAAAAGACCAAACTCGGCACCATCACCCGTGATGAGCTGTCTTAAGTATTGTAGAAAATGGACATCAAAATGAGTTTTTGCTTCTTGCAGAGCTAATGGATCAGTGGTGCACATTGTAAATATAACCTGGATACCCCCGTACAGTTGTGCAACAACAACAGTTCACATTGAGGATCCTTTAGCTTCCTAATGGCCGTCACCAGGTCGATGGTTTTCTTTACCATACACATTACCATGTCATTGCAGAATTGCATGTCCAAGCTTATAGGGCCTCGTAGGAGTTTGACACCAAGTAAAGGTCTACTGATGTTGCTGGTGAAAATGCCATCTGAAAAACTTTACGGATCTTGGGTAAGCCAAAAGTTCTCAGTTTTGCTAATATTAAGGTGTAACCCTCTAGTTTTACCATCACGTTGTATTATTTGTAAAGCTTTGGATACTTCCAATATGTCACCGATAACAGTGCCGTCATCTAAATACCATACGTGAAGATCCAATGTGCACTGAGTGGCTATTTTTTCAACTAATGGATGCAAGGCAAAAGAAAAAAAGCAACGGTCCGAGGGGGTCTCCCTGCTAAACAACCTGAGCAGAAGATAGAGTAGTGTTGCTATAATATAGTCTTGCTGGTGAGGTATAGCAATACTCTACCCACATAGAGATAACAGGACACTGGTTCCTCACCTATATGATGATGGTTGACCTATCAACGATATTAAATGCATTTGTAAAATCAATCAACAACATTGAATTACCTTGTAGATGTCCTTTTAGTATCCAATAGTCTGTTAACGGAGTGTAGAATGCCTTCTCCTCCGCAAGCAATACCCACACAAAATTGATAGTCGCCCAAAAATTCAGTCGTATCTTTACCCACTAATGATGCAGCCAATTTTGATACTAATATCCTCCATATAGTACCCACTGCAATTGGTAGAATACCTCCACCGGGTTTTAACAATGGGGGTAAGAGGTGATATAGCTATAAATTCACCTAAAGCTGCAGGGAAACAACCAACCAGCCACAAATTGAAAACTGCAGTGATTGAATGTAAAAGATCTTTTGCGAATGCAGATTCCCGTCCACTCATGGCGTCCAAAAGATATTGTGCGCACAACCCATCTCTGCCACAAGACGTTCCAATAGAAAAACTCTCTAAGGCATGTAAAACTGCGCTGGCATCCACTTATATTGCAACAACATGAATTGGTTCTGGTGGTATGATGGGAGGAGGTGCATATGGGTGTTTCTTCTCAAAGATTAGATAAGGTGTTTGCGTTCATATAGGATAAACCATTAGAAGAAAGGACATTAATTGCAACTATATAGTGCCCATGACTCAACTTCTTTCTACATGCTTGTAAGTTACAACATCTTGTATCTTTTTCTTGCGTTGTTTGCTTGCAGGTTTTGAATCGGAAACCTTCAACAACTTTTTAGCCATAAGTAAACATCCGTTAGGTTCTCACAAATCTAAAAGAGCCTAGTTGATGTATGCAATCTGCAACCTCTTCCTAGTCTTAGGATCTTTCTTCCGAGATACATTTAGGGGTATA
>JAJJWW010016484.1:0-32180 GCA_023531295.1 Papaver armeniacum | reverse complement strand
TTGGATCATACTCTACCCTCAACTTCAGCTTAGTTGAAAAGCTTTGAGAATGGTCAAGAGTGTACCTTCCAGTAGAGGCTGTCATGAATCTAGGTAATTACTTATATCCAAGTTGTCGCATCACGCGTCGAGGATAATCCATAACGTATCCCTTTGGGTGGAACAACGGTCCATTGTAAAATGCAACGTTATTATACCTCACAATTTGGTGGTTTTCTCTAGTCTCCTTGTAAGGGTCGAACACAACCTCTTTGCTAGTCATCGTGCCCAGATCCAGTCTCATATATGTCAGTCGACGATTGTTACCGGGCTTCGGAATATTGTTGAACTCGTATCTCTTAGCTCTAGGCTCCTCGGGGTTGTCAATGTTTTTGATCTTCAAGAAGTGGTAGTCCGTGAACAATGTTGGAAAGTGTTCATAAGCCCACACCTATACAAATGTGGAATGATACATATAAGAATCATTAAATTTTGTTTCTAAGATCATGATAAGGGTACATGTGAACAATATACATAAGAACATAAGTTCAAAAACAAAATTACCTGGAGTATAGTGAAATTCCCGACAAATTGGTTTGTAACAGCCTTAGAGGCCCTTCTCATCTCCGTCATCAAATGTGCCATTACCACGGTGCCCCAAGAATAGGTAAAGACCTCTTCCAACGGATCTAAGTATTGAAGGTGGTTTGCGCTAACCATGTTGCCACTAGTGTCAGGGAATACCTTAGTGCCCAAGATGAATAACAGGTATGCAGCGGATGTATAACGAATTTTTGCAGCGTACCATCCATCCCTCAAATTTCTTGCCTTTATGTTTTCAAAGGTCTTCTTAAGCAGCGTCATCTTGATTATCTTTGTCCTACTAGCCTTAGATACATAAAAGATTTCCACAGAAGTTTTGTAGTCCCAACCAAACAGCTTGTTAGTCAGAGCGTGCAACTTCGACCATTCTAGGTCCGGACACTTATCTCCTTCTACAATTGATTTGCCGATAACATTCAAGCCTAGAATGTTCTGAGCATCATCAGGGATCAAGGTCATCTCCCAAAACGGGAAGTGTATGGTATCAGTTTCACCATGATACCTTTCGACGAAGCAATTTACTGTCACGGAATCATACTTCACATAATTTTCAACCAAAGCATATAGACCAAAATCCCTTACTAATGTTTGGACCTCTTCACATTCCGTAGACAAATCCCAATGAGACGCGGCTTGGTTTCGGCAAACACGCACAGCCTTCTTATGATCCTACAATTAGGAGACAATAAAATTAAGAGATTTTACATAAATACACAACAATACATATGCACAAGATAAAAAATTCTTACATAGGTTTGATAGATAGTACGAGCCCACGTGTCCTTGTAGCCAAATAGCATTCTCGGATCGTGAGGTTCACCCCAAATTATACCAAGATCAAGGTCAGGTATCATATCATCAGCATTTGGAAGGTGCGAACCTTTAACTTTTACTTTGCCTTTGCCCTTGCCTTGTGTCGGTAGTTGACTTGGCCCACCATCTTCCTCTACAACTTCGCTTTGGGTTGTTAATTCACTTGGCTCAACCTCATTATCTTCCTCCTCACTTTCCTCTTCATCTTGCTCATCGTGCTCAACTGTTCCAGTAGGTTCACGGATTACAAGTCGACTACCACCACTCTCCCAAATTATCCCTCTTGTATCAGCCCCCAAACGCTTGTTGCGACCTTGTTCTTTCCCTCGAGGAGGAAGATACTGAGGAGTACCAAGACCTTCCTTCTTTCTTTTCTTGATGCCAGCATCTTTAGTTTTTCCTTTGTTAGCTTCCTTGGCTCTAGCCCTATATCAAAAGACACACGAAATGAATATAAGACAACTCACTTTCATTTTTAATACCAGCATAGATTCACGAAATACCAACCATGCTGTGACCATAAATGGCATAGTAATTTAGAAAATACATCATGCCGGTACACCATTCCTAAGAAAGGAACAATAACTATCGACAATGCCGGTAGTCTTAGGTAATTCCTAGGCAGTTCGTGGATACCAAAAGAGCACTGCCGGCACACACGTAAAAATTCAACTCCATGCCGTAACGAGGTACCGGCATAGTATGCAACCTAAAATCAATGCCGGTACTGGTAACAAATTCCTAGGGTTTTCCTGTATATTAAAAGTGCACTACTGGCATATTCGAATAATTTTAAACAAATGCCGTAACCCACTACCGGCATAGTATTCAACCTAATTTCAATGCCGGTACAGAACATTCAGTTTCAAGTGACTCTGGGTTTGAAGACGGCATTGTATTCATACTAAAATCAATGTCGTAACTCAATACCGGCATTGCCTTCATTCTAATTTGAATGCCGTAATATAATACCGACATTGTATTCATACTAAAATCAATGCCGGTACTCACTGAAACTCAACTGTTTGAGTTAGGGTTTGCGATTCTAACCCAAACCCACTGCTATAAATCGATTCAAACAATTATAAAACAGTTCAAAATCACTTACCTTCTCACTGAAGCCATGTTTACGAGAGGTTGATCCGAGTTCTCTTGTTCTTCTTCTTATTGATCTTGAGCAATCAAAGCAAGCCTTTGTTCTAATTTTTGTTGAGCAATCGATTTTGACTTCGATTGGGCATCTGAATTCTTTCGTGGAGGCATGGTTATGGATTCGGGTAGGTTAATTGACGAAGAAATTTTTAAATCGTCGATGAAGAACGGATGAAGAACAATGAAGAATTTTTTTTTTTTTAAAACCTAACCCTAAGTGCCAGAACTGATTTGTGTAGAATAGGGGATATGTATTGGTTATATGATTTTAAGTTTTAGGAAAAAGGGTATAATAGTCTTTTCATATTGTTATTTAATTAACCAAAGGGTATTTTAGTATTTTCATACCAAAAAATCACCCCTTAGCAGACACCATTGGTTGGGGGAAGTAATTTATATCCCCCAATTAGTTCAAGTATCCCCCAATCGCGCGTTCATGAAAATCTAAAAAATTTTAATTTTTTTTTATCAATCAAACTTAAATCGTTTTTTCTTTTCTTCCAAATATGGAATCTACGTTATTAACTTTGCTCCATCTACGAAGTATCTGCAATGAGAAATACCTTAAACAACTGTCAATTCTTCAGGGGCACTGCTGTTGTTTCGTCCTCGTCCAGACATAATGCTACCCCATCCAGACGGTAGCGGATAAAATAAGCAACCTACCAACTATTACAGCCCAAAGAACTATAAGCATCCATCTCTACCGAGGTAGCCTCCATGACATAATTATCTGGCCACATTCAAAATTCGGAAAATACACTACTGCATCTAGGTACAAATGTCTAACACAAGAAGTTGTTCAATCTCATTAGAACCCCATCCTAGTGACCAAGTTCATGTGGATCTTACCATGTCCACCAAAAATACAGCTTTTCTAGTGAAAAGCAATCAATGAAGGTCTACCGACCTTCTTTATCCTAAACCGCATCCATCTGACCAACTTCAAGCTCTGCTCAAAGAGCAAATCCGAACCAGAATCAACGACTCACTTGTTACTCCACTACCTAATGGCGGTCACATCTTTAAATAACCTACTATTTCGACTCTCAACCATTCCAAATTCAAAACATAGTTCTAGAACTGTAATAACTCCTCAAACACCCACTTCCCATCTCCTTCAAGAATCATCTTCAACTTCAGTTATCACCTCATTTTGTTTTCTTTTCCAGACCTTATGGTTAGCTAGGAATGAGCTAATATACCGTCAGAAACAAACAACATCCGATAAATTTTTATCATGGGTCTTCCTGGACTATGAAAGCACTGCCTCATGTGCTACTAGGGGACTCGCCATCTTACAACCAATTAAGAGGTACAAAAAAGACGGCAACAATCTCAGTCGGATGGTCTTCTCCTATCATGAATTGGATAAAGATCAACATTGATGGATGCTAGGGGACACCTAGGATCTGCGGGTGCAGGTTTTATCATAGGAGACTCAGAGGCAAGAACAATAATAGTTTGGCGTCGTGCAACCTCTAGGAATGACGACTTCATTAACTGCTACAACTTGGGTCTTACTTCTGGCATCTAAAACCGCCATGGAAAGGCAGTGGACAAAAGTTCTATTTGAAACAGATTCAAAAAACCTTCTTCGATTGTTATCTCTCCGGCTGCTCCGCCTTGATATATCTCTGATACGATCAATGAAATAAAGAAGATAATGAGTCAGATGCCGCAACCAGATATACAACATAACTATTGTTTGGGAAATAAAGCGCCAGATGGCATGGCTAATCACACAGCAAATGGAAGTCAAGCCAGAAATCTACCCACAGAAATACGGGATCACGCAATCCCAAATTTCCTGAATCAAATTACTCTTCATGATTTAATGGGTACTACATACTCACGTGTAATTGTAACATACTTCTGTCAATAAATGCACGCTTCAAATTAATTATAACTGAAATAGCGGGGGTCTAACAACCACAATCAATATTTCATTCGGCAATCTGAATAGACAAACTCCAATATACTTTCAAGAGAATCAACTAGATAGTCAGACTCAATCTAGAGAAAAGTATATCAAAGATTTATATCTCTGTTTCACAATGTAATCAGCAAATAAAACAAATATAAATCCGCGAGCCTGATTATTATGTGAAACAACTTGAACGGTACCAAAGACCAATGTTCAAGTGTCAATCAATATAATCAAAAACCAAAGGTTGGATTCACAATTGATTGAACTTACGAACAACCTGTGATATTTCTACTATATAACAAAATATAATGCGGAAAAGAAATAACACGGACACTAGAATTTTGTTAACGAGGAAAACCGCAAGTGCAGAAAAACTCCGGGACCTAGTCCAGCTTTGAACACCACATTATATTAAGTCGCTACAGACACTAGCCTACTACCAATGTGAAAAAGCGGGGGTACAACAACCACACCCAATATTTCGATTAGCAATCTGTATGGATGGTAGGCTAGATAATGTGTTTAGATTTTATGCCTACTTGTAATAACCGCAAGTGCACGGTGTCTAGTGTAAGACAGGGCAAATACGGGTCGAACCACAGAGACTTGTGGTGCTGAGAGTTGATCTAAAGGCTTGCTCTACTGATTTTCTAGTGAAGGTAACAGGACTATTGAGGTTGTGTCGATACGACTGAGTTTGAGCTGAAATGACTCTAAATAGTAACTAAGATATAAGACAAAGTGACAATGAGGATACTAGGGTCTTCACATCCACCTCTAATTCCTATCATGTGTTCAACTAAGTTGAGCTTTCTTGTCTGTGACAGATAAGGGTAGTGTGTCAATTCTACCACCTATCTATGGAGTTTCTCCATGTAATACTTCAAATATCAGTGAGGGTACTAACCCGAGGCACTAGTTGTCTAATTAAGTACAACTAGTCAAGGGAGTTAGCAATTATATCTAAGGTCTGAGCTGCAGCACACTCAAAACAGTTGTAACCTAACTACAATGGATACAAGGCATCCATTGTGAGAGAAAATCCTTGGGTACTAGAATTGAAGACATAATTATAGTTTAAGCATTCAAGAACAGTTCAACAAAGTTTAAAACACAACAAGGAATTAGGGTTTCAATGAAACCCTAGAAAACTGAATTAGAACATCAAATGAACAATTAAACTATAAATAATACAGATTAAATCTAAATTGGTGCTCTGGCTAGCCCAAGCATAAACTCTAACACACTCTACTCACTTCTATTTATACATGCAATTCTAAACCCTAATTTTCTTCAAAATACAAATTAAAAGCAAACCCATACCGCCCATATCCTCTGAATCGTACTCTCCTCTTGTCAATTTGTCTCAGAGCTCCATACGTCCATAGTTGGTGAAACCCTAGCTCTTATTTTCTCTAAGTTAGCTTCTAGGGTTGGGAGAAGCTACGAGAGATAAAACTAGATCTAGAGATGTGGAGAAGGTGGTGCGGCTGTTGCAGGGATGGTTGTTGTGTGTCAGGAGGTGATGGATGTGGTGACTGCAACAGGTATGGGAGGAGAAGAAGAAGGTAAGGGATTTGCAGAGGGGTTGCTCGAGAGAAGAATAAAGAGAAGATGGAGGAGAAATGGTTAGGTCGATGGGGGTATAGGTGTAGGCGAGTTTTGCTGTGGAGCGGAGGCATCGGAGTTTGATGAGGAAGGCGGAGCGAGCGTTGGATTTAGCTGAGGGAGATTTGAACGTCTCAGGGTGAATGGGATGTTTCGGTGCTGAGCGGAGCAGCAAACTTCGATGTGCGTGGAAGCAGCGACCGTTGGATGTGGGAGATAGAAATCTCAACGGCTCAGGGCGATCCGATGCGTGCGTGCGCTGATGCGTGAGCCGATTCGTGCGCGGGCTTTGGCTTTCTGCTCCATAGATGCTCGTCTCCAATTCTTTGCTCTTTTGGCTCCTCAATTTCTCCGAGCTTTATTTACTACCTAAAAACACAAAATTAATTAATACAAATATTTATTCTTGAAAACAAAGAAAATACAGAATCTGGGATAATATCTGATTTCTAAACACAAAAGATGAGTTAAATGCCAATAAATAGATGTATAAATATGCAATATTTGGCACTCATCAAATACCCCCAAACCTGAATTTTACTTGTCCTCAAGTGAAACAAAAATTAAGAAATCCTAACTATACCACTGTCGCGGGTCTCTCGAATGCATTTAGCGTATGCACTAAGCCTTTAAACCCCTAGGTGTCCCTAGTGGACGAGTTGTAGTCTCGTGAGGGTTTACCAGAGGTGTACCCACAAAACCTTCTCCAACTTCGAGTGTAAAAGAGTCTCAAGCATCCAAGGAGCTATGAGGACATAGAGTTTCTGCATGCTAGTAACATGAAGTTAGAACTACCAAAGAACGCATTCTCATCCTTAAGTGCCTTTGAGCGAGAAGTAACCATACCATATGAAAGAATTCGGATTCGATTGTGATCATAAGCCTCGACTTCGCCTCACCATTAGGGTTTTATGATAATTGCACTCAAAAAGATCGCTTTTTAGTCTCTCATGTGTGCAGGCGGGAATAAAGAGAGAAATCCCGCACACGTTGTAGGTAAGAAGGATAACCTTCCGAAATAATTTCTGGAGACTCCACGAAGTGTGGACAAAAAGAATCTTTTACGATGATCTCTAAGAAAGGAAATCAACCATTAGCAAGGATGGGAGTACTCACTTACCTTCTCACCCGATCGGCAATTAATATCACTCTCAGCATTCATAGAAACGTCTTCAATCTTCGGTCTTCAAATGTTGATGACGAACTTCTGAACTTTACAAAAACTTGAAAATAATTTAATTAATAATTTTTTATTTTTTACTTTTTATTTTTTGGAATTACAATAAAACAATAAAACTCAATTTTTCACAAACTTCATTAATTCTCATCTTCTTTTCTTTTCTTTGTTGCACGTAAACCTTGGACTATATCAACTTTTCTTCAAATATTATGACGATGCTCCGCTTGCTGACGATGATGTGTTTCTATGAATGTGTTGATTGAGAGGGAGATAGTGATGCTAACTGCAAATCGGTATTTAGAAGAAGTTTTCATCTTTAAACGTCACCCTCATGATTGACAAAAATAGCACTCAAGAGATCAAAAGTAGTGCTGAAATTGGTGCGAAGTTGGGTAGCTCACCATTCCTACCCGGAATTGACGTACGGTGACACACACTCTAACAGCTTTTCTAGAAAGTTGCAAAAATTGAAGGTTGGTGCCTCACTTGATGTAAAATGGGTAGTCTCCACTATGGGTGATCACAATTCTACTACCGAATATCTAAACAGCACCTAATTCGCTCTCCGGTATGGTTAAATCCAACTTTAACGCTCTAATCAACTAAGAAACCCGATTGTGTTCTCCAGTACTTCCAATTTCTGTTATTTCGGTCAGACTCTCTATGTAAACATAGCTAGAAGCATGCTAGTGACTCTAAAATCTCTAAAAGTTGGAGGTTTTTTATTTGCAAAAAGTTTTTTTTTTTTTTTTTTTTTAAGGAAATAAAAGACTAAAAACTCTATATGCAAATGCAAATGCACCCCCAAACCTAAATCAAACATTGTCCTCAATGTGTCAACAGATAGGAAAAATTTAAACAGTTACATACCAAGAGAACTATGATGAGTAGAGAAAAGGGAAGAGATTACCGGATGTCGGCGGAGCAAGGTTAGAGCTTCAATAGTCAAGGCTAGAATCCAACATTCTCAGCGGAGATCATATCGGATTAGCACAAAATATGTACAAGAAGACTCAACCGAATCAAGAAAAGAAAATTTAACAAGTCCTACTGGATTATATACAATGAAAATTCACCATATACCAACAATCTAAAGAGTTGAGGATCAACCCAATAGAAAATATGTACAAACATCAACAGCCTTATACAAATATAACATGAGAGTGCAAGTAAGGCTGCATATGAGAATGATTTTCCCCCAAACCTAAACTTGTCAACAGATGTGTTTTTGAGCACAAAATCTTGCAAATTTAAAGGTACATCATGCACAAGGTCTAACTCAAAGTGAGTTTTGCTAAGAACAGTGGACATACACATTCCAACTGTGGTTCCCTAAAAGTGTTATACTTTGATGCAAAATAGTCCAAGAGGACTTGGGAAGCACAAAGCTCTAGGCCTAAATTAGGCATTTTCAGAAAAGTTGGTTTTGCAATTTTGTTACAAACTACACCTAGGTTTGGTGGAGGAGTTTCAATCTGTGCCTTAGGAGAGAGGTTAGGTACATCTAAGTTATTTTCATGCATAAGATCATTTTCACCATCACATACTTTCCTAAGGTCAGAAGAAGGTAAATCATGCTCACCAGCATAGAACAATTCATCAAGCTCCATGTCATAATCATCATCACTCTCATGCACAAAATAACCAGGAGAGATATCATGCTGTAACCTAGGCATGGAATCAGACACATGCATTGAATCATCTGTGTCAACAGACAAATCAGCTATTCCTAAGTCACAAACAGGTGGTATAGCATGCTCACTTTCACTGAAGAATTTCACAAACCCAAGCTCGAAATCAACATCACATATATGAATGTTAGAAGAAGTATCATTCATAGGGTTCACAGAAGAGACGCCCAACGTCTCTGAACCCAAAGATTCCATCATATTATCTGCATACACATGCTCTTCTAACATATCATATTCATCATCATCATCATCACAAAAATGCATTTCCCTATTAGCATTTCTAGTGTACTCATTTTCCTCTAGATTAGGTTCATATTCAGTGTATGGTTGTGCATATGGTTCACTAGAGAAGGGATGCTCATGCAATGATTTCCATCCAATTATATCATTGTTTTGCTCTATGAGCTCTTCCATTAGTGATTGCATACAAGGGGTTGGGGGAGTATAACATTGTTCAACTTCCCACTGTGATGGATGATGTATGTGTGCATGGTTATCATGGCTTTCCCTAGACTGTCTAAACTCATGTAAAATGTAGCAGTTCTCAACAGGGTGGTCTAAGCTACCACATAAGGTACAAGCATACATTTCATAGTGCCTAGGGGGATTAGATTCGACAGATTGCTCATGTAATTGCCTTTCTAAAGCAGATACTTGAGCTTCTAATTGATCTAAAAGTGATGACTGGGTATGAGAAAATTGTTCATTTTCAACCTGTGGTGGATGATACATGTGCTCATAATGATTAGGGTATGTGAAGTCGGGGCCCTGAGGAGGCTCATAATATTCCCTAAAATCATTATGGTATGTGGGGAGTTCATATTGTGAAGCATGCCCGTAAGCAAGCTCTCTAATGGATTTGTTTCCATCCCCAGATGCAGACCAAAATCCTGACATGGTCTAGCAACTCAATTTGGGCTCAAAAAGAAGCATATATCCTAGCACACATCAAGTTTACTAAGTCCAGATGCAAGCCCAAGTGACGCAAATGCACAGCCCAAAGGTTATGCAAAGCCCAGTTGTTGTGGGCTCAGTTTTGGTTTGAATGGGCTTTGGTTTATGTGGGCTTTGGTTTATTTGGGTTTTGGTTTATGTAGGCTTTGGTTTGTGCAAATAGCTTATGCACAGGACAAGTTTGTACACAGCCCAGAGAGATACAACCCACAAAAGAAAATGACACCTGATTCTAAGTGTAAGCCCAAAAGGTTGCTTTGTGGTGCTGTAAGGCCCAGTTGCACAGGCTTATGTGGGCTTTTGCAGCCCAGTTATGTGGGCTCAGTAATTGTGCAAAGCCCAGGTTAGATGAACATGTGCAGCCCAGCAATTGAATGGCCCAGTATGTGGGCTTTAGTCTACCAGTTGGCAGCTCAGGCTGTAGGTGATTCAGTGGTTATACACAACCCAGTTTTTTTTTTTTTTTTTTTTGTGCATGGTTCAGTGTGTGCAGAGATTGGCAAGCTCTCACAACTTAGTTCTGAGAGAAGCTCAGCTCAAGCACTGGCTATGTGCACAGCCTGATAAGTTATGTGATGAGTGCCAAATAGTGCATATTTATACACCTTTTTATTGGCATTTTGCTCATCTTTTGCGCTTAGAAATCAGATATTATCCCAGATTCTGTGTTTTCTTTGTTTTCAAGAATAAATATTTGTATTAATTAATTTTGTGTTTTTAGGTAATAAATAAAGTCCGGAGAAACTGAGGAGCTAAAGAGCGAAGAATTGGAGTCAAACATCTATGGAGCAGATAGCCAAAGCCCGCGCGCAAATCAGTTGCAACCTAACAAGGAAGACATGGGCTAGAGCTACCCACGACCCGGATCCGAACCCGTTCATCTCGAGCCGTTCAGATCGCGTCTAGCTACATCCTGCGGTCGCTCCATCGTTCACATCATGTCTTGATACTCCCGCTCCACAGCAAATCGCTCGCTCCCCTCGACCGTTCGGATCTTCTCCGGCTAGATCCTACGCTCGCGATGCCTTCCCATCGACACTTCGCTGTGCCCGCCTTACACCCTATCGACCTAACCCTATACCCATCGAGCAACTCTATCATTTCTCTTCTCCATCTTCTCTTTCTTCTCTGCAAATCCCTTACCCTCACCTTCTCCTCCCTTACCCGATTCAGAGACCATCATCACCACCTCCATCATCTCCTGACACCCCAAGCCGCTCCACCTTACCTAATCACTCTCTAGTTTTTTCATAGCTTCTTTCCTAGGAGCTAAGAGAGAAATAGACAGAGATGGGTTAGGGTTTCGATCAATCAATCAATTGAAGAAGAGTCAGAGCCGATTAATCAAGAGGAAAGCTCGATTCAGAGGATATCAGAGTATGGGTTACATTTAATTTATGTTTTAAAGTAAACTAGGGTTTGGTAATTTTGGGTCTGTTGCATGTATAAATAGGGATGAATTGTGTTGATAGAAAGCATGCCTGGACTAGCCAGTGCTTCAATTAGGTTTAATTTTGTTCTTTGTTATTTTATTTCGATGTTTTAATTTAGTTGTTAGGGTCTCAGTGAAACCCTAATTCACTGTCATGAATTCAACTGTGCTTGAGTGTTCTTGAGTGTTTAATGTATTAGATACCTTCAATTCTAGCACCCAACGCCTTTCTTTCACAATGCATGCCAAGTATGCATTGTAGTCAGGGTATAAATGTGTTGTGTGTGCTGCAGCTTAATCCTTAGAGTTAAAATGCTAATTCCCTTGACTGGTTGTGCTTAATTAGACAACCAGTGCTCCGGGTTAGTGCCTTAGCTGTTATTTGAGTTATCACTAGGAGAAACTCCTTAGCTAGGTGATGGAATTGACACACCTCACTTGTCTACCATAGGAACAAGAAACTCAACATTAGTTGAACACATGAGAGGAATTAGTGGTGGAATTGAAGACCTTAGCATACCTTTGTCACTGTTTTATACCTTAGTTTAGGTTCATTTGACCTTCAATTAGCCGTATCGGCACAAAACCCCTTTTGTTACTCTGTCACCCTTGAAACTCAGTCTAGAGCAAGCCTTAGATCATACAAGAGCACCACAAGTCTATGTGGATCGACCCGTACTTGCCGCGTCTCCGATAGACGCCGTGCACTTGCGGTTATCACCGTAGGCCATAAAATATACACATCTTGAGGCCTACCAAGTTTTTGGCGCCGCTGCCGGGGACTTGGCGTGTGCTACCCTGATTTATTGGCTGTTCTTTACTGCTTTTCACCCTGTACATATTCATTTTGCACTTTTGCTTTTGGTCTCTTCTTAGTATAACTTAGCTTAACCACTGTCTTTATTTTGCATTTCTGCACTTGTTATTCTATTTGTTATTACATCAATACATCTGTAGTTGTCATTCTGTTCTTGTTGAACTTAGCTTAACATGTAGTGTAGTTTGTATTGCTTCTTATCCCTGCATTGTAGTTAATCTTCACTGTATATTTACTCATCTGCATATTTACTTATTTGCATTCTTTCTCTCTGTGGCTTGAGCTGTCAATAGCTCAGCTGCATCAGCTGCTGTGCTGCATTATTGTCTTGCTTTGTACTTGCATATCCTGAGAACTAAAAATTTCTCTTGAGCTAGTAGGTGCTGCTGCGCTACTGAGCCAACCAAAGGAAGGCAAGGAAAAGCTCAAGTTTGAGCTTAGCCTGTGATTGAACTATAATTGACCCTTGCATTGCTTTGTGAGTGAGGTGCTGCTGAGCAACTGAGCCAACCCAAGGCAGACCACAGTGCTGCAGACTTGAGGTTAGTATCTGAGCATTATACTGCCCTGAGAATAAGGTAAACCTAAACTTCCCCTGTATGCCCTGAAAATTGTGCTTGTGTGCCTAGTGAGTCATCTGCCTTGTGCATTGCTTTGTGCCTAGTGCATTGCTCAGTGAACTCTTGGCCAATACAAGGCCTGGACTGTAACCCTTAACTCCCACTGCCCTATGCACAGCTCCAGCCCCCTGAAGCTGTTGAGCTTGTGTTGTCACTTGAAAAGCCAGGCTAGCTGCAAACCTCAGCAGAAGTCAACTGGGTGAGTTGATACCACAACCCCTGTGATCCAAGCCCTGAGCATACACCACTGCATACCTTGCTCTGCCTTGGCTGATTGAAAACCTGATTCTGTCAAACCTGAGCATGCTTTGTGAATTGCTGATTAACCTGTGCATGCCGAGCATCATCCATCACTCTGTGAATCTGTGCTGCAAATAGTCATTGACCCCTGAGTTGTGCATTGCATAAGCTACCTGATAGCCCAAATTAGTGGATTGATGCTCTGCCTTGAACTGATAACCATGCATGCTCACTGAATAGTGCTCGCTGACCATTGTAAAGCCCCTGCTACTGTGAAAACCAAGCTGCTCTTGCCTGCGCTGTAACACCTAGCCTCCAGCCCCTGCAGCTGTGAGTTAGGGCTGGGATAGCCAGACTTGCAGTACAGCCCTGAGCTTACCACCACCTTATGCTATGTGAAACTGCCAACCTCTGCATAAACTGTCATGTGATGTGCATGAGTTGCTTGGCATATTGCAACTCTTCCCAGTCATCCTTACTCTGTTGAACTGCTACCCTGCTGTGACCTGTTGAGCCTGGTGAAAGACCTGTGAATCTGGGTGGCCTGTGAGCTAACCTGTTGACCCTGCAATACATCTCGATTCTGCCTTAAACCTTGTGTGAGTTTGTGCTCTCACTTGCTGTGCTTGCCTGACTTGCACACAACCTAGTGCTGTATCATTTTTTTTGTGAGCTGGTGTTTCCTTGTGTTGGTTTCACTAAGCTACCATGTCTTTGTGCTAAGTAATTGTTGCTTGTTTTATTCTGTGTCTAACTTGCTCTGTGCAACACAATCAAAACTTGGGCTCTGCACAAACATCACACCCAATCAATCTGGGCTTTGCAACTTGTTCCCTGCACAAACCCTGAAACCCAATCACCTGGGCTGCTCACAATCAATCCTTGCACTGGGCTGTTTTCAACTGAAGCCCATCCACTAGACTCACTTACTGGGCTGAGCAGCAACTGAAGCCCACAAACTACTGCGCCTAAACCACTGAAGCCCACTTAACATCTCCTGGGCTGTACAGTCCCACATAACCTGGGCTGTACATTAACCTGGGCTGCTGATCCAATCTGAGCGGCTGGGCTCTACACGTTAACTGAAGCCCAACTACTGAGCTATACATTTTTCAGCCTAATCTAGGCTGTGCAACCAATTTGGGCCAGATCATCTAGGCTAGAAACCAAACTTTTGGGTTTTGCTCACATAGCTGGGTTGCACATAACCCAGCTAATCCCAATAAACCAAATCCAATCCCAATAAACCAAAGAAGCCCACAAAAACCAAAATGAAACCCATTTAAACCAAACAAAACCCACATAAACCAAACTAGACTTTGAGTTCAATTTGAGTTGATAAATCATGTCAGGATTTTGGTCTGCATCTGGGGATGGAAACAAATCCCTTAGAGAGCGTGCTTACGGGCACGCTTCACAGGATGAACTCCCCACATACCATAGTGATTTTAGGGAATTTTATGAGCCTTCTCCGGGCCCTGACCTCACATACCCTAATCACTATGAGCACATGTATCATCCACCACAGGTTGAGAATGAGCACTTTCCTCATACCCAGTCATCACTTCTAGATCAATTAGAAGCTCAAGTTTCTGCTTTAGAAAGGCAACTACATGAGCAATCTGTCAAATCTAATCCCCCTAGGCACTATGCAATGTATACTTGTACCTTATGTGGTAGCTTAGACCACCCTGTTGAGAACTGCTACATTTTACATGAGTTTAGACAGTCTAGGGAAAGCCATGATAATCCAATGTACGAAGTGTCTAGAAGTGACTATGCTGGAAACTATTGGGACCATAATCAACGTGCACACATGCATCATTCACCACAGTGGGGAGATGCACAAATTTATACTCCCCCAACTCCTAGTTTGCAATCAATAATGGAAACACTCATGGAGCAAAATGCTAGGCTTGAAATGAATGCAATGCATGACCATCCATATAGCAACATGTCTGAATTTCCCTTCTCTAGTGAACCTCATGCACAACCATACAATGAATATCCATATGAGGAATGCATACCCACTAGTGAAGACTCTCCTTCAATAGAACAACTCAAGATGATTCTTCAAAGGAACCTGATTGAGTTACAAAATGATAGGATTAAAAATAGTGTTTCTAGTCTTACTCATGCAACTAACATTGAATACGAACCTAATCTAGAGGTAGATGAGTACACTAAAAATACTACATTTTTGAATGGAGAGATGAATTTTTGCTATGATGATGATGATGAATATGAAGAGCATGTGTATTTTGAAAATGTAGTAGAATCTTTAGGTTCAGAGACATTAATTGTCTCTTCTGTGAACCCCATGAATGATGCTTCTTCTAATATTCATATATGTGATGATGATGTGAAACCTGTGCAATTATCTTGTGAAAATGAACATGATTTACCTTCTTCTGACTTTAGGAAAGTGTGTGATGGTGCAAATGATTTTAAACATGAAAACAACTTAGATGTACCTAACCTCTCTCTTGAGTCACAAATTGAAACTCCTCCACCAAACCTAGGTGTAGTTTGTAACAAAATTGCAAAACCAACTTTTCTAAAAATGCCTAACTTAGGCCTAGAGCTTTGTGCTTCCCAAGTCCTCTTGGACTATTTTGCATCAAAGTATAACACCTTTAGGGAACCACAGTTGGAATGTGTATGTAACAAAACTCATTTTGAGTGCTGTTCTTAACAAAACTCATTTTGAGTTAGACCTTTTGCATGATGTACCTTTAAAATTGCAAGATTTTGTACTCACAAACACACCTGTTGACAAGTTTAGGTTTGGGGGAAACTCATTCACATACACAGTCTTACTTGCACTCTCATATTATATTTGTGTAAGGCTGTTAATGTGTGTACATATTTTCTATTGGGTTGATCCTCAACTCTTTAGACTGTTGGTTTATGGTGAATTTTCATTGTATATATCCAGTAGGACTTGTTAAATTTTTCTTTTCTTGAATCGGTTGAGTCTTCTTGTGCATATTTTGTGCTAATCCGATATGATCTCCGCTGAGAATGTTGGATTCTAGCCTTGACTATTGAAGCTCAACCTTGCTCCCGCCGACATCCGGTAATCTCTTCCCTTTTCTCTTATCAGCATAGTTCTCTCGGTATGTGACTGTTTAAATTTTTTTTCTATCTGTCGACACATTGAGGACAATGTTTGATTTAGGTTTGGGGGTGCATTTGCATATAGAGTTTTTAGTCTTTTTAATCTTTTATTTTAAAAAAAAAAAAAAAAAAAAAAAAAAAAAATTAATTAATTAAAAAACTCTTTTTGTAAAAACCTCCAACTTTTAGAGATTTTAGAGTCACTAGCATGCTTCTAGCTATGTTTACATAGAGAATCTGACCGAAATAACAAAAGTTAGAAGTACCGGAGAACACAATCGGGTTTCTTAGTTGATTAGAGCGTTAAAGTTGGATTTAACCATACCGAGAGCGAATTAGGTGCTTTGTTTAGATATTCGGTAGTAGAATTGTGATCACCCATAGTGGAGACTACCCATTTTACATCAAGTGAGGCACCAACCTTCAATTGTTTGCAACTTTCTAGAAAAGTCATAGAGTGTGTGTCACCGTACATCAATTCCGGGTAGGAATGGTGAGCTACCCAACTTCGCACCATTTTCAAAGACTACTTTTGATCTCTTGAGTGCTAGTTTTTGTCAATCATGAGGGTGACGTCTAAAGATGAAAACTCCTTCTAAATATCGATTTGCGATTAGCATCACTCTCTCTCTCAATCAAGCAAGACCCATAGAAACACATCATCATCAACAAGCGGAGCATCATCATAATATTGAAAGAAAAATTGATATAGTCCAAGGTTTATGTGCAACAAAGAAAAGAAAATAGGATGAGAATTAATAAAATTTATAAAATCAAGACAATACAAGTTGTGGAAAAATTGAGTGTTAAAGTCCTTTGTCCATGGAGTTAGTTGTTTCATTATTTGTATTTTTATTTTCACTTATTGTAATCTAAAAAAAAAAAAAAAAAAAATCAAAAAATCAAAAAAAAAAAAAAAAAAAAAATATATATATATATATATATTAGTTTATTTTTGCTACCACCATGGTAAAGAAGAGTTCAAAAAGAAAAATCCAAACAACAAGGAAATTGAGTAGAAAAGTTAAAAATTGTCAAGTTTTGTGAAGTTTAGAAGTTCGTCATCAACATTTGAAGACCGAAGAGTGAAGACGTTTCTATGGTTCCTATGAGAGATTGATGTTAATTGCCGATCGGGTGAGAAGTGAGTGAGTACTCTCACCCCTTGCTAATGGTTGATTTCGTTTCTTAGAGATCATCAGAAAAAAATTCTTTTTGTCCACACTTCTGTGGAGTCTCCAGATTTTATTTCGGAAGGTTATCCTTCTTACCTACAACGTGTGCAGGATTTCTCTCTTTATTCCTGCCTGCACACATGAGAGACTAAAAAGCGATCTTTTTGAGTGCAACTATCATAAAACCCTAATGGTGAGGCAGAAGTCGAGGCTTATGATCACAATCGAATCCGAATTCTTTCATATGGTATGGTTATTTCTCGCTCATCACTTAAGGATGAGAATGCGTTCTTTGATAGTTCTAACTTTCTGTTACTAGCATGCAGAAACTCTATGTCCTCATAGCTTCTTGGATGCTTGAGACTCTTTTACACTCTGAAGTTGGAGAAGGTTTTGTGGGTACACCTCTGGGTAAACCCTCACGAGACTACAACTCGTCCACTAGGGACACCTAGGGGTTTAAAGGCTTAGTGCATACGCTAAATGCATTCGAGAGACTGCGACAGGGGTATAGTTAGGATTTCTTTATTTCTCGTTTCACTTGAGGACAAGTAAAATTCAGGTTTGGGGGTATTTGATGAGTGCCAAATAGTGCATATTTATACACCTTTTTATTGGCATTTTACTCATCTTTTGCGCTTAGAAATCAGATATTATCCCAGATTCTGTGTTTTCTTTGTTTTCAAGAATAAATATTTGTATTAATTAATTTTGTGTTTTTAGGTAATAAATAAAGTCCGGAGAAACTGAGGAGCTAAAGAGCGAAGAATTGGAGTCAAACATCTATGGAGCAGATAGCCAAAGCCCGCGCGCAAATCAGTTGCAACCCAACAAGGAAGACATGGGCTAGAGCTACCCACGACCGGATCCGAACCCGTTCATCCCGAGCCGTTCGGATCGCGTCTAGCTACATCCTACGGTCGCTCCATCGTTCACATCATGTCTTGATACTCCCGCTCCACAAAAATCGCCTCGGTTCCCCCTCGACCGTTCGGATCTTCTCCAAACTTGATCCTACGCTCGCTGATGCCTTCCCATCGACACTTCGCTGTGCCCGCCTTACACCCTATCGACCTAACCCTATACCCATCGAGCAACTCTATCATTTCTCTTCTCCATCTTCTCTTTCTTCTCTGCAAATCCCTTACCCTCACCTTCTCCTCCCTTACCCGATTCAGAGACCATCATCACCACCTCCATCATCTCCTGACACCCCAAGCCGCTCCACCTTACCTAATCACTCTCTAGTTCTTTCATAGCTTCTTTCCTAGGAGCTAAGAGAGAAATAGACAGAGATGGGTTAGGGTTTCGATCAATCAATCAATTGAAGAAGAGTCAGAGCCGATTAATCAAGAGGAAAGCTCGATTCAGAGGATATCAGAGTATGGGTTACATTTAATTTATGTTTTAAAGTAAACTAGGGTTTGGTAATTTTGGGTCTGTTGCATGTATAAATATGGATGAATTGTGTTGATAGAAAGCATGCCTGGACTAGCCAGTGCTTCAATTAGGTTTAATTTTGTTCTTTGTTATTTTATTTCGATGTTTTAATTTAGTTGTTAGGGTCTCAGTGAAACCCTAATTCACTGTCATGAATTCAACTGTGCTTGAGTGTTCTTGAGTGTTTAATGTATTAGATACCTTCAATTCTAGCACCCAACGCCTTTCTTTCACAATGCATGCCAAGTATGCATTGTAGTCAGGGTATAAATGTGTTGTGTGTGTTTGCAGCTTAATCCTTAGAGTTAAAATGCTAATTCCCTTGACTTGGTTGTGCTTAATTAGACAACCGATGCTCCGGTTAGTGCCTTAGCTGTTATTTGAGTTATCACTAGGAGAAACTCCTTAGCTAGGTGATGGAATTGACACACCTCACTTGTCTACCATAGGAACAAGAAACTCAACATTAGTTGAACACATGAGAGGAATTAGTGGTGGAATTGAAGACCTTAGCATACCTTTGTCACTGTTTTATACCTTAGTTTAGGTTCATTTGACCTTCAATTAGCCGTATCGGCACAAAACCCCTTTTGTTACTCTGTCACCCTTGAAACTCAGTCTAGAGCAATCCTTAGATCATACAAGAGCACCACAAGTCTCTGTGGATCGACCCGTACTTGCCGCGTCTCCGATAGACGCCGTGCACTTGCGGTTATCACCGTAGGCCATAAAATATACACATCTCGAGGCCTACCATTATGTGCAGCCTTGATCAGGCCAAGCACAAGAAAAATAACAATTGGCAGTTTGCACAGGTCTAAGCGCAACTCACAGCACAGCTTCGATTATCAAAACTCACACAAAATGACACAGCAATCTCTAACACAGGGGAGTGATTCTTGAGAATGCACAGCACAGGGTTACGTGCTTGTTGGCAAGGTTGCACAAGTAAGGCCAAGCACAGATTATGTTGCACAGAGCAAGGGAAACAAGCAAAAACCACAAAGATTGACACAGCCCAGGCAGAGCACAGATTCAGGTTTGCACAAGGCTGTCAACAGCTTTGGTTGACTGAGTTATAGCATGCAAAGGTTTGGCAAACACTTGGCTCAAGGTACAGGGCTGATGGTGTCAATGCATACAGCTGATGTCAACAGGGCTTGCAGCTAACTTGGCTGTCTAAGTTGCAACTCACCCTCAACAGCTTCAGGGGCTGGAGGTGAGTTTCAATTTCTCAGCTTATGCTCAGGGTTTAGTTGACCTCAAAATTCACAGATGAGCAATTTATAGCAATCACAGATGCACAGATGAACTGGTTAAGCTCTTTACAACATGTTATATAATGTGTCAACTGGCTTAGTTGACCTCAAATTTTTGACAGGTCAAGCCCCAAAAATTGCAGGGCATATGGGTCAGCTCAGCTGATAGCAGGCTTACCAGGTTGCTGCTCAAGCTCACAACTTCAGGGGCTGGAGTTGAACATATGGGTTGCGGGGGCGGGTTGAAGCTATGCAAGTTACAAAGACAAGCTCAACGGCTTCGAGGGGCTGGAGCTTGGCTCGAAAGCGAGATGAAGGTTAAGGGTTACACAGCTCAGATCAAGCCCAGCACACAACTCATGGGTGATTGGTCATGCAAGGTAACTAAGTTATCATGCAGGCAGAAATCACAGATGCACACACAGAGATACACAGGTGTTCATTCAAGTCTGTCAATAGGCTTGGTACAGGGTAGATGGTATCAACTTTCTCAGTTGACTTCAACTGGGGTTTGCAGGTATCTTTGCTAACCAAGTTAGAGTTCAACTCAAAGACATCAGACTAGTTTAGCATGCATCTATTCAGTTGTTATTGGTTTTTGGTGAGCATACATGGCATAACATTCATCACAGCATCATGTTTATGAGCATCAAAAGCTAGTTGTTCATTATTATGCACTCAGACTCACAAAGTACTGCACTTACAGGCTTACCTCACTCACAGGGCAATGCAAGATTCAATTACAGTTCATTCACAGGCTAAGCTCAAACTTGAGCTTTTCCTTGTCTTCCTTGGGTTGGCTCAGCAGCACAGCCTCACAGCAAGCACAGCAAGTACAGCAAGTACCTCACTCACAGGGCAATGCAAGATTCAATTACAGTTCATTCACAGGCTAAGCTCAAACTTGAGCTTTTCCTTGTCTTCCTTGGGTTGGCTCAGCAGCACAGCCTCACAGCAAGCACAGCAAGTACAGCAAGTACCTGCATCTCAACAAAGAATTTAGTTCCCAGAGCTTCACAGTTAAAGCAAGAAAGCATTAACCAGCAAGTTCAAAAGGTTTGCACAATGAAAGATGTGATATGCAGCGGTGATGGTATGGGGTTTTTGCAGGGTGATAATGTGCTGAGAGCTATGATTTAAGCAAACAGAACTACAACAATGACAGCAACCACTGCAAGTTCAGCTATCACAGATGATAAAAGAAAAACTACAAAGATAAACTACAGATGATAGTTATACTAAACTATAGCAAGGCAATGATGCAGAGATATGCAAAGTTAAACTAAGCTACAGCTATAATGGCAGGGAAACAAAAAGTTATGCTTGCTAAGATGCAATACAGATGCAAGAATGTAAAGGATGCAAGAAAAAGAAAAAGAAAAACTTTAGCTAAGTTACAGTAAAACAGGGCTACAAGTAATATTACACAACAAGTATGTACAAGGGTGAAATGAACTCGGTAAAGGCAAGCAAATGATCAACAGGGCACACGCCAAGTCCCCGGCAGCGGCGCCAAAAACTTGGTAGGCTAGATAATGTGTTTAGATTTTATGCCTACTTGTAATAACCGCAAGTGCACGGTGTCTAGTGTAAGACAGGGCAAATACGGGTCGAACCACATAGACTTGTGGTGCTGAGAGTTGATCTAAAGGCTTGCTCTACTGATTTTCTAGTGAAGGTAACAGGACTATTGAGGTTGTGTCGATACGACTGAGTTTGAGCTGAAATGACTCTAAATAGTAACTAAGATATAAGACAGTGACAATGAGGATACTAGGGTCTTCATATCCACCTCTAATTCCTATCATGTGTTCAACTAAGTTGAGCTTTCTTGTCCTGTGACAGATAAGGGCAGTGTGTCAATTCTACCACCTATCTATGGAGTTTCTCCATGTAATACTTCAAATATCAGCTGAGGGTACTAACCCAGAGCACTAGTTGTCTAATTAAGTACAACTAGTCAAGGGAGTTAGCAATTATATCTAAGGTCTGAGCTGCAACACACTCAAAACAGTTGTAACCTAACTACAATGGATACAAGGCATCCATTGTGAGAGAAAAGCCTTGGGTACTAGAATTGAAGACATAATTATAGTTTAGGCATTCAAGAACAGTTCAACAGAGTTTAAAACACAACAGGGAATTAGGGTTTCAATGAAACCCTAGCAAACTAAATTAGAACATCAAATGAACAATTAAACTATAAATAATACAGATTAAATCTAAATTGGTGCTCTGGCTAGCCCAGGCATAAACTCTAACACACTCTACTCACTTCTATTTATACATGCAATTCTAAACCCTAATTTTCTTCAAAATACAAATTAAAAGGAAACCCATACCGCCCATATCCTCTGAATCGTACTCTCCTCTTGTCAATTTGTCTCAGAGCTCCATACGTCCATAGTTGGTGAAACCCTAGATCTTATTTCTCTAAGTTAGCTTCTAGGGTTGGGAGAAGCTACGAGAGAGAAAACTAGAGCTAGAGATGTGGAGAAGGTGGTGCGGCTGTTGCAGGGATGGTTGTTGTGTGTCAGGAGGTGATGGATGTGGTGACTGCAACAGGTATGGTAGGAGAAGAAGAAGGTAAGGGATTTGCAGAGGGGTTTCTCGAGAGAAGAAGAAAGAGAAGATGGAGGAGAAATGGTTAGGTCGATGGGGGTATAGGTGTAGGCGAGTTTTGCTGTGGAGCGGAGGCATCGAAGTTTGATGAGGAAGGCGGAGCGGCGTTGGATTTAGGGGCGAGGGAGATCCGAACGGCTCGGGGTGAATGGGATGTTTCGGTGTTGAGCGGAGCAGCAAACTTCGATGTGCGTGGAAGCAGCGACCGTTGGATGTGGGAGATAGAAATCTCAACGGCTCAGGGCGATCCGATGCGTGCGTGCGCCGATGCGTGAGCCGATTCGTGCGCGGGCTTTGGCTTTCTGCTCCATAGATGCTCGTCTCCAATTCTTTGCTCTTTTGGCTCCTCAATTTCTCCGAGCTTTATTTACTACATAAAAACACAAAATTAATTAATACAAATATTTATTCTTGAAAACAAAGAAAATACAGAATCTGGGATAATATCTGATTTCTAAACACAAAAGATGAGTTAAATGCCAATAAATAGATGTATAAATATGCAATATTTGGCACTCATCAATGGACTAACTCCAATATACTTTCAAGAGAATGAACTACACTCAATCTTAATAAAGTATATCAAAGAGTTATATCTCTCTTTCTCGATTCAATTCTTACTCAAGCAAATGGAAATCTGCGAGTCTAATTGAATACAAGAGAAATAACTTGGATGGTACCAAAGACCAATATCCAAGTGTCAATCAATGTAAATCAACAACCAAAGGTTGGATATTCTAATTGATTGAACTTAACGCATAACCTGTGATATTTCAATCATATAACAAAATATAATGCGGAATAGAAATAACACAGATACCGGAATTTTGTTAACGAGGAAATCGCAAATGTAGAAAAACCCCGGGACCTAGTCC
The DNA here is from genome assembly GCA_023531295.1 of Papaver armeniacum. NCBI lineage: Eukaryota > Viridiplantae > Streptophyta > Magnoliopsida > Ranunculales > Papaveraceae > Papaver > Papaver armeniacum. The sequence goes on along the minus strand of JAJJWW010016484.1, from coordinate 8,670 downwards.
AGATTGAACACACACTGTATTAAGCCGCTACAGACACTAGCCTACTACAAACTAACTTCGGTCTGGACTGTAGTTGAACCCCAATCAATCTCACACTGATCCAAGGTATAATTGCGCTCTTTACGTCTCTGATCCCAGCAGGATACTACGCACTTGATTCCCTTAGCTGATCTCACCCACAACTAAGAGTTGCTACGACCCAAAGTCGAAGACTTTAATAAACAAATCCGTATCACACATAAAAGTCTACAGAATAAATAAATATGTCTCCCACAGATAAACCTACAAGTTTTGTTCTGTCTTTTGATAAATCAAGGTGAACAGGAACCAATTGATAACCCGGACTTATATTCTCGAAGAACATCCTAGTATTATCAATCACCTCATAATAATCCTAATCGACGCAGCGAAAAAAGATATTGTGGAATCACAAACGATGAGACGAAGATGTTTGTGGTTACTTTTCTATCTTGCCTATCGGAGATAAAGATCTCAATCCAATCATTACAATTGTACTCAAAATGATAGAATCAGCAAGATCAGATCACACAACTACGAGAAGTAGTATCGGTTTGGCTTCACAATCCCAATGAAGTCTTTAAGTTGTTAACCTGGTTTACGAAGAAAACCTAAGGTTAAAGGAGAATCGAATCTAGCTAATACAACTAGTATCACACGGAAGGTGTGGGAATTAGATTTCCAAGTTGCTAGAGTTCTCCCTTATATAGTCTTTCAAATCAGGGTTTGCAATCAATGTTAGCTTGGTAACAAAGCATTCAATATTCACCGTTAGTTGAAAACCTGATTAGATTCAAGCTAATATCTTCCAACCGTTGGATCGAAAAATTAGCTTGTTACACACAAATGAAATGTATTATTTTGGGTTTATGTAACCGTACCCAAACATGAACATTTGTTGGTTCAACAATAGTTAACCAAATGGTTAGCCATATGAGCACTTTCATATCAACCATATTCTTCTTCACCATAACTAGTTCAAATGACTCAAATGAACTAGTTAAAGAGTTGTTCAATTGCAAGGAAATCTTATGTAACTACACAAGACACAATCGAAGCAAAAACGATTTGATTCACTCGAATCGGTTCATGAACTATATAGCCACGGTTTGCATTTTGCATTCCTTAGTTTTTATAAATGAGTTCACAAACAATCGTTTTTAGATATAACCAACTCAAGTTCGCAAACTTAGTTCGCGGACTTAAGTTCCCGGAAGGAGTTCTCAAACTCCGGCAGAATTTCTCGGGAAGAGAACTTCCGCCAGTTCGCAGACTGGGTTCGCGGACTTAGCTCACGGCTCTGATTTCGGTTCTCTTGATCAACAAAGTTCGCAAACTTCGGATCAAGGAAACAAGGACTTATACATATATGTGTTGCCAAACAATGCTTATATCCAACATTGGTTATATGATCTAAACTCTCATTTCAATCATTGAAACATTCTTAGAGGATATTCCGTCAAAGTAAGCAATTTCCAAAGTGATTGAAACGTGTCATGACTTTCGTCACTAGGTAAAGATGAACTTGGCCAAATCAAAAGCTTACCAACACATATTTCGAGAAATAGATAGGCGAGATAAACTCGGCTCGAAATAGCAAATGCGTATAATCAAAGTCTATATAGCAAAACGACTTTTGTCTCAAAATAGGAGATATAGTAGATAGAATTTTGAGTGATAGATAAGTTCAAGTCTCCACATACCTTTTAGTCGATGAAGATCCACCAGTTCCTTGAGTAGTCCTTTGTCTTGTATGATGATCGCCATGAAGTTCTTGAGCTCAACTACACTTTCTATCCTAGTCCGAGACTTAGCTATTGTAGACTAGAAATCAAGACTTATAGTTTTGATCACTAATATTGACAAACATGCTTGAGATAGCAACTCATGCAAGTTTGACCGAGCAATGCTCTAACAATCTCCCCCTTTGTCAATTTTAGTGACAAGACTATCAATACATATGGAATACAAAAAATAAATGAATTAACTTTTGTAGCTCCTATTCCACATGCCTAATCTTCAACATTACTCGAAATCTTCGTCATATCCAAGTACTCCAATGATCCCAAAGGTTATAAGTTCAGCATCATCGTTGTTGAAAATCCGTAGCTATAACAACGAGAAAACAAGAGTTCTCAATCATTGTTATATAGTATCATTATATAGTATCAAAGTTCAATTGCATCACAACTTCGACAACAATACTATGGTGATATGTATCACTCCCCCTTAGTCAATACTCCATCTCACATGGAAACCACTCCCCCTTACATAATGATCCGAAAACCATATGTATTTGTAGTGTGAACTACATATTAATTCTCCCCCTTTTTGTCAATAAAATTGGCAAAGGTACGAAAACGGGATCCTAATGAAATTTCCGAAACAGACATTTCATGACCAAAAAAAAGCACATATCATCTTATTTAGATGTAATCATATAGCCGAAGCTAAATGCATTCATCAAGGAGTTTATAAAGATACAAGATAACCCCTATAATGTTCCACAGCCGCACTCCCCATAAAGATTTGGCAATTAAGCACAAGTTCAATTAAGAACTCCCCCCCATAAAAATGTCATTCCCGAAAGCGACCTTACTTTCACGAGAAAAGAAGCATTTATTTGGACATAACAAATCGCATACGAATATGAATTTGAATCCAAATAATACTCAACTAAATTAACCACAAGAAAACCCATAATTAATCTAATCGGAAATGCTCAACATAAGAAAACTTATGGAGCCTCACAGTATATACATAAAATATGGATCAGGGAAGATCAATACTGCGGAATAAACAAGGATTCATTCTATTTTCCATCACTATTTGCACAATGAAATTCAATAGACATAATCCTCGTAAACAAAAGTTCATCCTATCTTCCATTGCATAATGACATAATAGGTTTCAAACTTTTGTAATGTCAAAAGTTCATTCATTCTTTTATCAATACATGCATATTGACATATGAAAGACTTAACTTTTGACAAGTATGGGAGAATCATAGTTCACGGACGCAAACACACATATCCCATAACATATTGCAATATATAAAACCATAAAAATTAATACTGCAAAAATCATCTTCCAAACATTTTTAGAATTTAAACATAAATAAATCTAAAAGCATTGTAAGATGAATAGTTTGTCAATATCTATGTGTAAACACAATAATTGCTATTCCAAACTCTAGTAATCCTTCTCAAAAATAAGAATAAATTCTCATAAGAAGTTTCCTAGGCATCAAGACAAACTCGTAATGCACATATAAGATGATTTTTCCTTAGAGGGTAGAATCAATCTTTTTCGCCCGGATTTACACCAATAATAGCTACCAAAGGCGTATAGAAATATTTTCTTAAGAAAGAAGAACATACAAAGTCATTAACGACCATGCACCATAGTTCACATAAGATGATTGTGAACATTCAAGAATTCCATAGCAATTTGTACTACTACCCATTCTTGAACTTCCTTCTTTGTGATTCACCAACATTATTCTTGTAAAAGCTACAAATAAGCTTAGAAGATGAGTACTCCAGGAATCCAAGTGCCCAAGTCCAAAAGAAGCGGAACAAGTGCGATGAAACCGAGCACATCACTCAAAAACAAGAGACGGGACAAAGACCAATCTTAACTCATCCAAATTCAAGAATTATCATCTCAATTTTGAAGATAATTCAAAGATGAAGAGAATTCAAAAAGAATGAGGTCATTCCGAGTTCGGACGAAGAAGTTACGGCCAAAACAAGTTTACGGAATATCGACGTCTACAGGTCAGTATGCATACGGGTTTGCAAGCGAATTTTCGTGACCTAAAGCAGTATGCAAACGGGTATGCGTACTTAGACCCTGGATTTTGGTTTTTAAATGATGGTATACACACTTGGTATGTGTACCATGAATTCCAAACATCCCGAACTACTATTTTCAAACCTAAACACTTAAGAACCTTAAACACAGATCAAGTTAGGTAGAAATGAACTATAAGCAAGATCATTATAAAAGCACAAATCTTGCTCAAGTTTATAGACATACCTTTTTAGAAGAATCGAATCGAACATAATCGGTGTGCCCCAATTATCGTGCTTCCCTCACCGAAATACATAGCAGGGCATTCCTTGGTGAGGATGCACTTACAACACAATCAAGTTGTGTTGGGGTGAACAATGTCTTGCTCACCACAAATGACCTTTGGATTATCATGAAAGAGATAGCTTTTAGAATCTTTCACATCCAGTTCCATTTTTACAAAAAACTTGTTAAGTTCCAACATCATGGATACTGCCTTCTCCATAGTCATGGAATTTTCTGGAAGATCATTCCTTTTCACACTCAAAGCATCATTGGCTTTCTTTGGTACCCACTTCTGAGTGCGTTTAGGAGCAACCAGAACCTTCTTCCCATTACTCTCTTCTAAAATCCTCGGAAGAGAATTGGATTGACTATTCTTTTGCAAGTTAGTCTTTCTCCAATTGGGAGCATCGGATCTTGTCTTCGTCTTTACGAAGTTATCCTTTTGATAACCATTACGATTGTGAAAAGGAATCGTATGACGTTTATAGGCAAAACTAGGATTATCACAGCGCTGATTCCTTTGCCTAAAGGTTGGACAGTTACAACCTGTAACGTTAAGGGGATTAGTCTTAACATATGATCTTGGTTTCACAACTTCTTGTGATGCCCAAACAAGAACATCATGAAGTTTCTCATTCCTTATACGGAAACGACATCTCCTTTCCAGGTGACCTTTATTTCCGCAATAGTGGCAAACATAAGGAATGTTCTTACCTCGATCCGTGTGTGCTGACTTTGGAGGTTGATATACTTTGCTCTTTTGAACCTTTACTGCCGGTGAAGGTATTTCACTTTTGCCATCAGTGGAAACCTTTTGTTGAGAAGAATCACTAGCCTTGACAAATTTTACCTCTTTGCTAATACTTGGAGCATTTATTCCCTTATAGCCCAATCCTCGTGTATCACGAGGATTTTTACTTGCTCTTAGCATAGTGGTTAATTTGCTTGAACTAGTATTGAACTTTTTCAAGTCATCTTCCAACATCTTGATTTTATCAAGAGCATCAGATAAATCAGCCTCCATGCATTTTTCTCGAGCGAGATAAGCGCTTTCCCTGTCATCGAAACTAATTTGTTGAGAGTTAAACCTTGCTTCAGATTCTGCAAGTTTATCTTCCAATGAAAGAAACTTTTGATAAAGATTATCACATTCAAGTGACTTCATACGTAGGTTTTCCTCAGAATCCTTGAGGATCGATTCGTTAGAATGATTCGAAACATAAACACATGCGTAACATCTTCTCAATTGCTTGTTTTTTCGACAAAGAGGAGTCAGAAGAGGTGTGACATGAGAAGTTGTCATTTTTTTCTTTTCCAACGAATTCAAAACCTTAACATACTTTGAGACTTCCTCATTAACCTCTCTATCAATATCTGAATCACCTTCATCAAAAAGTTCATCCAACTGTTCTTCTAGGAGTGTTTCCCAGTTATCAACAGTTTTCACATTAAGAGAATGTTTAGATATTAACATAGATGTGACAATTCTCTCAGGTGAATCCAAGCTTTGAAAAACATCTGATAATTTCTGACCTGGTACGTTATTAGAGATAGACTCGTCCATATTCAGATCGCTACAAACACAGACTTATGAGGTCTTAGTGTGTTTGCCTACTCTGATACCAATTGAAAAAGCGGGGGTACAACAACCACACCCAATATTTCGATTAGCAATTTGTATGGACTAACTCCAATATACTTTCAAGAGAATCAACTACACTCAATCTTAATAAAGTATATCAAAGAGTTATATCTCTCTTTCTCGATTCAATTCTTACTCAAGCAAATAGAAATCTGCGAGTCTAATTGAATACAAGAGAAATAACTTGGATGGTACCAAAGACCAATATCCAAGTGTCAATCAATGTAAATCAACAACCAAAGGTTGGATATTCTAATTGATTGAACTTAACGCACAACCTGTGATATTTCAATCATATAACAAAATATAATGCGGAATAGAAATAACACAGATACCAGAATTTTGTTAACGAGGAAATCGTAAATGCAGAAAAACCCCGGGACCTAGTCCAGATTGAACACACATTGTATTAAGCCGCTACAGACACTAGGCTACTACAAACTAACTTCGGTCTGGACTGTAGTTGAACCCCAATCAATCTCACACTGATCCAAGGTACAGCTGCGCTCCTTACTTCTCTGATCCCAGTAGGATACTACGCACTTGATTCCCTTAGCTGATCTCACCCACAACTAAGAGTTGCTACGACCCAAAGTCGAAGACTTTAATAAACAAATCCGTATCACACAGAAAAGTCTACAAAATAGATAAATCTGTCTCCCACAGATAAACCTACAAGTTTTGTTCTGTCTTTTGATAAATCAAGGTGAACATGAACCAATTGATATCCCGGACTTATATTCCCGAAGAACATCCTAGTATTATCAATCACCTCATAATAATCCTAATCGACGCAGCGAAAAAAGATATTGTGGAATCACAAACGATGAGACGAAGATGTTTGTGATTACTTTTCTATCTTGCCTATCGGAGATAAAGATCTCAATCCAATCGTTATTATTGTACTCAAAACGATAGAATCAGCAAGATCAGATCACACAACTACGAGAAAGTAGTATCCGTTAGGCTTCAGAATCCCAATGAAGTCTTTAAGTCGTTAACCTGGTTTAAGAAGAAAACCTAAGGTTAAAGGAGAATCGACTCTAGCTAATACAACTAGTATCATACGGAAGGTGTGGGAATTAGGTTTCCCAGTTGCTAGAGTTCTCCCTTATATAGTCTTTGAAATCAGGGTTTGCAATCAATGTTAGCTTGGTAACAATGCATTCAATATTCACCGTTAGATGAAAACCTGATTAGATTCAAGCTAATATCTTTCAACCGTTGGATCGAAAACTTAGCTTGTTACACACAAATGAAATGTATTATTTTGGGTTTATGTAACCGTACCCAAACATGAACATTTGTTGGTTCAACAATAGTTAACCAAATGGTTAGCCATATGAGCACTTTCATATCAACCATATTCTTCTTCACCATAACTAGTTCAAATGACTCAAATGAACTAGTTAGAGAGTTTTTCAATTGCAAGGAAATCTTATGTAACTACACAAGACACAATCGAAGCAAAAACGATTTGATTCACTCGAATCGGTTCATGAACTATATAGCCACGGTTTGCATTTTGCATTCCTTAGTTTTTATAAATGAGTTCACAAACAATCGTTTTTAGATATAACCAACTCAAGTTCGCAAACTTAGTTCGCGGACTTAAGTTCCCGGAAGGAGTTCTCAAACTCCAGCAGAATTTCTCGGGAAGAGAACTTCCGCCAGTTCGCGGACTTAGCTCACGACTCTGATTCCGGTTCTCTTAATCAACAAAGTTCGCAAACTTCGGTTCAAGGAAACAAGAACTTGTACATATATGTGTTTCCACACAATGCTTATATCCAACATTGGTTATATGATCTAAACTCTCATTTCAATCATTGAAACATTCTTAGAGGACATTCCGTCAAAGTAAGCAATTTCCAAAGTGATTGAAACGTGTCATGACTTTCGTCACTAGGTAAAGATGAACTTGGCCAAAGCAAAAGCTTACCAATACATATTTCGAGAAATAGATAGGCGAGATAAACTCGGCTCGAAATAGCAAATATGTATAATCAAAGCAAAACGACTTTTGTCTCAAAATAGGAGATAGAGTAGATAGACTTTTGAGTGATAGATAAGTTCAAGTCTCCACATACCTTTTAGTCGATGAAGATCCACCAGTTCCTTGAGTAGTCCTTCGTCTTGTATGATGATCGTCATGGAGTTCTTGAGCTCAACTACACTTTCTATCCTAGTCCGAGACATCACTATAAGTAGACTAGAAATCAAGACTTATAGTTTTGATCACTAACATTGACAAACATGCTTGAGATAGCAACGTATGCGAGTTCGACCGAGCAATGCTCTAACACAATGAACTTCGGACTGGAATGTTGTTGAGTCCTAATCAATCTTACACTGATCAAGTTACAGTTGTAGGATTAGAATATCACAACATCAATACCTTTGCGAAATATTTATATAACACACTGCGAAGATATCGCAGACTGGTTACAGAAATGACGCAACAGATGACGACAGCCTAAACACGAGAAAGATGTGGAGACCTAGCGAGATTTAGGAGTGTTGCGAAATCTAACACTTGTATACTTGCGAGAATATCGCAAGTCAGATCCTAAAATAAAGGACAGCTTAGCTGTTATCCACTATGTAATATCCTATATAAAGAGCCGAACAGGCTTAAGGGGGGGGGAGATCTTTTGAGAGTAGAGAGAAAGTTGTGAGGAGAGAGAAAGTCTAGAACAGTAGTTGTATTCTTGATTTCATTTCCCTCTTGTAAAATTCTTAAACTCAATTAAGAAAAAGTGTGATTGTTGATCTTAAAGATGTGTTGATTATTATGAATTCTTGTGAGGGATGTATTGTGGGATTTCCTGCAACTACATAATGGCGCTAGAAACAGGGACTGGCATATAAGATTAAAGATTGTTATTAAGACTGTTCAAATTAAGAAAATGAAGAAACAAATCGATAAA
>JAJJWW010016483.1:0-14273 GCA_023531295.1 Papaver armeniacum | reverse complement strand
GCGGTCGAGGTAATATACTCGTAATGGCAATGCTCGTGCCTCGGTCTAAAATTTTGATATTTTCTCGCGTGCATTTGAGCAACATTTTGAGAAAATATGAAGAAATCAAGGTTTTTGCTCAAATCGAGGAAACTTCATAAGATGAAGGAATAAATAACACAAAATGAAGGAATCATGAAGTGTGACCGACTATGGCCAAGGTATGGCCGGCCACCAATAAGCCCGGTCCCATGAACTTTTCCTAATTTTTATTATTATTTTCATGATTTTAGGAAATATCATGAAATCAAGGAGTTTGTTGAAATAAAGGAGTTTTCCTTAAAGTGAAGGAGTTTCCATGAGATGAAGGAACTCAAAATAATAATAATAAAAAATAAGGGCGTGTGGGGCCGTGAGCTAGGGCATGGGCGGCTAGGCCACTCAAGTGAGTTGCCCTGTTTTATATTATTTTCATGATTTGAAGGAAATATCATGAAACCAAGGAATTTCATGGGATGAAGGATAATAATAAATAAATTAATAAGGAATGCGAGGTGTGGGATCGACTTCAATTCAGGGCATGACTCATTGCCGATGGTGAGCTTCGGTCCCGTGACATCTTTCCTAATTTTTTATTATTTCCTTGATGCGAAGGAAATACCATGAAACTGAGGTTTCCTTGAAACGAAGAATTTTCATGAGATCAAGGAAAAATAGTAAAATATAATAAAATGAGAATTAGGGCGCGGTCGCCCACGACGTGAATGGCGGCCGGTGGGCCCCGATCCCACTAGCGCTTTAGCTAATATTTTATTATTATTTTTATTTTTCTTCCTATTTTGCATAGGTTCATCCCGTTCCTTCGTATTTTGGAATCCTCGTCAGGCATTCAAGTGCTCGTTAGTGCATTATTCTTTGAGTACACTTGCACCATTTTGGTGAGGCTTACTCGATAGCGGTCTGGATGCCCGTACGTTGAATATTTATTACTAACCCATGGAATTCCACTGAAGAAGAACAATGAATTGAAGTAACAAAATATTATGAATAATGTAGAATATTTTCAAGGATTCGATTAATGAATCTAATAATTAAATAATTAATTGATGGCTCTATACTAGTACGATCGTCTAAGAGCATTAATTATCTGAGGTCGAAATGATATGAGCTTGTTGAGGCGTCATATTTCTTTTATATAATCGGGAAAACATTGTTACATCACGAAGACGTTATTGCTCTATATTAGCGGGCAAGGCATGCAGAGACGTCCAATCGCTCGATTCTATATAGAAGTAATTGCAAATTGCTCGGTATTCATGAGATATGTCGTTGCCTCGGGTGAGAGACTACATATCTACATATACTCGAGAGACAGTATTCTCGGTCGAGAGATTCTTGTGGCATGAGCTTTCATGCTTCGATGAAGACATGAGCCTCAATACTCGTCGATTCTTTGGATCAGAGCATGTATAATTATGGTTTTACGATTTTAGCCCTTGGTTTAAAATCCACCATCTACACTAGTCTTGAAGTGGAAATACTATAAAAAGAAATCTCTCTTCACATTATTAAAAATCTTCTTATACTTTTGTTTTTATGGTTTTACAACATGAAAGCCTTTCTTTTTATTATTCTTATGAACTCCATGAACATGAGCTAGATTCTTATTATTGGTTTGTGGAATAAACAATAATCAAGTAACTAAATACAAGTTAGATTTTTTGTCTTCACAAACACATGATGTTAGAGCATAAATCGGTTGAACCCACCAAGTGTTGGTATGTCAATTTTGATTATCATATTTTAGTATCAAAACTCATCTAGAGTCGCTTGATTAAATACTAGAGTCAACTTCGTTTAGGTTAGATTAGAAAGTCTAGGAATGTTGAGGCGTACAAGTATTACTCAGAAGACCAAAAATGAGAAAAAATAACGACATCAACGAGGATATCACCCTTCCACTTGAGGTTAGTAATGCGACTTGACTTATTTCCATTCTAACGTATGTTTCAAGTCGTATTATATTGAAAACATAACATGCGAAATTTGTATATATATAATACTCTAGTGATTAGACTTGGTCGTATCATTATGATCAAAGTGTCAAGGAATCTATTATTACGAAGTATAAACGCTTATCTTTTGGAACTTCATAAATACGACATCAACATAATCTTTGTATTTAGTTACTTGATTATGTAAAACTTTAGGTGTTGATTTCCATCTTAGGAAACAATGTTTCACAACATTTGTTTAAAGGAAGTATGTATACTAACTTGTTTTAAGTAATCGAAAAGAAATCATGGTTAGTCACGTTATTTATCAATATCTTTTGAATGACCAATACAAGATGACCAAGGTAGAACCTATCTTAACTTATGTTGAGAAGCCGGTATAACCTATCCATGGCCTATACGATCTAGCAAGTTGTAATCGGTCACAACCTAATTTGTGGAGCAAGGTGTAACCGATCACAAACTACATTGGGAAGTTAGTTGTAATCGGTCACAAGATACCTTTGGAAGCAAGGTATAACCTATCGCAAGTTTTCTTGGGAGGTAAGGTGTAACCGATCACAAGATACCTTCGGGAAGCATGATATAACCGATCACAAGCTTTGGGAAGCATGGTGTAAATGGTTGCAACCTAGTTTGGGAAGCATGGTATAATCGGTCACAACACATTGTGAGTTTGGTACAACCGACCCCCAAGGAGCAAACCTAGAGGTTTCCAATATTCACATAACGCTTTATGTTTGTGTGAACTTGGAATTAGGGTTTGTTGAGAGAAAACTTGAATGTCGACATCATTTGAACATGTACATAATTCTTATCGTTAATTATTCAAAGATATTCCTTGATGCTCAAGGAGATCCCATACGAAATATTGAAAAGCATTTAATTATGATTTTCATCTTATATGTTTTAATTACCAGCAATTAAGCATATCCTCCTGAAAATATCATTAGTTAATGTGCTACATTAATAATAGAAGTTTTCTACGAGTTTTCGGAAAATATGGTTTTGGCATTTAAGTGGAAATAGGAAAACGAAATTAGGCACTTTAATGTTAAGATATTTAGAATATTTTCCGGTTTTGGAATTTCCTTGTTGCATAAACAACCTTGGTCTATAAATACTTGAGTTTGCATTTCTTGCAAACTAACCTAAGAATCCATGTACACTTCATAGTTGTTGTTTTACTGGTGAAGCCGCTTCTGTCCAGGAGGAAAGTACCCAAATTAGGCGAAATCTCTTACGCATCAGCTCGTTTAAAGACTTCCCGTCGGATCAAGAAGCTCAACGAGTACCGTTGATGGGAAACTAGATAATTGACTTTGTTATTTTAGTTTTTGATTATTGATTTGATAAACTAACGGTTGTTGAAACTTTGATTGCACCTAGTTTGTTTATTCTTAGAAACTTCTCTTCGATATAAGGCTCACTCAAACTAGATCAAAGTATCGACGAGATCTTTTGAACTATTTTCGGATCTAAATACATCTTGTGATAATCCATTCTTAAGGGCTACGGCTCGTGTGTGATTTATTACAAGAGGATTCAGTTGTGTTGTGTAGGTTATTGAAGACAATAGAAGATTTGAAGACGAAGAAAATTTTTTATTAGTTTTCGTATCTTGTGGATTTAGTGCACAAACCTTGATCGGTTGGGATCAAACTAGAATCATGTTTATCTTTGATTGACTTGATCTGTCTAGTTGTGTGAGATCGACATCACCTTATAGTTTCTCTTTGAGTTCTATATTAGCGATTGCAAATTGAGATATTGGTTATTTTGGTAATCAAAGTTTAGGGCCGATCTAACAGACAAATAGGTTTATTAGTTTAAATGGAAGAGCCTTTGTCAATAACGCATACATATATTTATAGCAAAGATTGATTAGAGTGGTTACCAAAATGATTCTTCCTTTGTTGTTTGGAATACGATCCAAAGGACTTGTTGTTAACTGCGTGACTCTAGAAGTGAAGGCGCGGGGATGTTAAGGAAACTAAGTAGCTAGGGTATTCTACTTTGTCTCAACTATACGAAGTTGGTATTAGATTTTGTATAGCGTAATTTTGAGACTATTCAAAGTGGACTAGTCCGGGGGGTTTTCTGGTTTCCTTGTTAACAAAATCTTATTGTGTCATTTATTTTATTTCCGCATTATAGTTTTTTATTATAATTAAATTAATTACACACGTAAGTTAATCCTAGTCACGGGATATTGATCCTATAATGTTTCGGTTTTATACCGTCGATAAGCACATAAGTGCGTACTTTTATACCCACATTTATACTAACTAGGACTCGATATTTTGATTAATAATACTATTTTAGTGCTTTTGTTGAAAGAACGAGCGTATTCGATCCTTGAAAGGTAAATGGCTCAATATGAAGTTAAGTAGCACCAAGAAATGACTCACGGCATAAGTGGAAGAGTTGAATAGGCCTAAGCAGTGGATTGCAAACCGGTTCTTATTAATTAGTGGCAAAGCATAGGAACAGTGGAAACAAAGAATTTTTGTGTGTCCACGAAAGTTTGATACGTGTAAACCACTAGTGTTGTGCACCTAGGAGTACCACTCCTATTCCAGTTAAATGACACATATTCTATTGGAGTATATACTACCTAGTTGTACAGTAAGGATATTGATCCAGATTTCGTTTCTTAATGAAGCAGCCCTTGGCTCGACAACAGTAACAATAAAAATGGTGTTGGAGGTTTTCGTATGGGTTTGGCGTGAAATGGTCTTGGTTTAGAAATTTCTAATCATGTTATGGAGACTTCAAGGATTTAGGGGTCTGGCATGGATTAAATGGGACTCATTTAGGAAACCGGTGGAAGAACTCATGTTATTGTCAGTGGTTACTGCCATTGATTCATGGCTATATATCAATAATATGAAGGGTTTTGGAACACGGATGGAGAAGAATATGAAGAAGGTTTTAATTATCTAAAATAAACCTTTTTCTATAAAATCTTCCATAAATATCCAACGAATAAAAGAATACACAAAAGTAGGATTTATGGACATATATAGACAAATATTTTTAATTATTTACTATAGTACCACTAAAGTCCTGACTTTTTGTGCAGTCAGCTAACGTTAGCTGACGTATATCACAATCTGACTAACGTTTATTACAGTCGGCTGCCTAGTCGGAGGAGATAAAATTAGCAGAAATTATTTAAATCGAAAGAAAACCTTTTTCAATCTTGGGATAAGGAGATCAAAATAAATTCACCGGTAACCAATGTCTGCCGTCCATTTCAAGCTAACCCAATTTAGGTACGATTCCTCATGTTTCAAAGCTAGGGTTTCTGATTTTGGCTGATTTCTTTCTTTTTGTACTTTAAATCTAGGGTTTAAAAATATTTGTTGGTGTTTGAAAAACTAGGGTTTATGGAGGTACGAAGATGGATTTACCATAGGGCATCTGATTTTGTTGATACATCTTGAATTAGGAAAGAAACCTGTAGGTAAAATTAAGTGTGGTTGAAACAACAATTAGGACTGTAGAATTTGGATCGAGTTTAAAACCCAAGATTTTAGAGTGAAACGGGAAGCCCTTTGTTTCTATGAGATTCGAGAAAAACCTGCAACAAGTTGTATGATAGAAAGATTTTGCTAACAATTGATTTTGAAACAGTTTCACCCTTTTTCTGTTTTTGTTTCAATTGATTGATTGATCTTTTAGTTTTGCTTTTGATGATTTCATTTTTTAAATGATTATAGAATTACTTTTGTGTTTGATGCATGTGTTGATAAGTGATAGTACCAAGTTGGGTATTCATTTGTTTCAATTGATTTGGCCATTTTTGTTGCTGATTGATGTTTTAGTTTTACTTAGCTTAATTTCAATTGATTACAAACTACTTTTATGTTTGATGCATATTTTAATAGCTGATAGTAATAATTTGAGTATTCATGGGTGTGAAATGGATTTAGATATATCAAATTGGTAAATGAAATTGGACTTTTTTTTGTGTAACTAAGTGTTAGTTGTTAAACTCTAATTTAGTTTTGAATCACTAGAAAAACCAGAAGTTCTCAGAAAAACCAAGATAAAAAGGCGGCTTTTTGGCCTCTCTTTATGATTTATGAGTATTGTTATGTTGTTTCCCAAAGGGCAACTGTTATTTCATACTAGAATTTGATGTTTTTCATATGTAGTTGTACTGTGTTTCTTTCTAATGGACATGTTATTATAATATGGTGTGATCGTGGGCTCGGTTCTTGTGACCTTGTTTCACGTGATCAATAAACAAGTTGCTTACCTCCCTTTATTGTCTAATGCAAACTTATATGGCCCTTTAGAGTGATTAAAACTTTTCGTCTCTGTATCACTTTTCTATTCTTGTTGAGCATTGGAATCTAGAGTTAATTAGGCAATGCCCCATCTGCTGATTTCTAGAGTTAAGCCCTGTAGTGCAGAGTGGATATTAACCTAATGGGTTTGCCGTTCTAGAGTTTTTCTAATGAATCATTCATCTAACGTTTTGTCGGGCGACAGCAAATCTATCAAAAATTCGGTTTAAATTTACGACCGCTAATTTGTAAAAAGATGAATAGTGTTGTTGTATGCCGACTATAATGCATTACGTTGTTTTATAACCAGGGAACTATTATTCTTCACATCATTACTAACCCAAAACTATTGTCATAGGTGCCAAGACAGCCAAGTTATGTGTATTCTGGAGAGGTTCCAACAAAAACATAAAGATTCAATGCCAGTGGTGAAGAAAAGGTAAATAGGTGCAATTGGAAACACTAAAAATGGCGTTTTATTTGATTAAGCCTACAATATCTAGTTTTATCCTCGTATAGTAATGAGTGTAATGACTCACGCACAAATGTTTGCAAATGCAATTGTGTTTTGTAGATTGATATCCACCCCCGAAATACGGGGGATGGGCTACGGAAAGATTACGACTTACTCCATTGTTTGTCTTTAAAGAACTACGTGAAAAATTGGAAGAGCATGAAAGCCATTTTCCAGAACAAGCTGCATTGGGCATCTTCTTGACATTCCGGAAAAACAATCGTGATGCAGGGGCATTAGTTAATTACTTATTGTCTAGGGAGGTTGCCTACCCCGTTGTTCCGGAGAAAAGGCCAAGAAAAGTCGTAGAAACATGGTTCGGGGTTTGTGACGGAATTTGGCTTGGGAAGGTTTCGACAAGAAATCGGAGCTGCATAAAGATTTGTGACAACCCTTTTGACAAAGATCTGCGCTTTGGGAAGCTCGAGTTTACTTTGATTTAAATTCTTAGTTTTCAGGAAGCCCGAGATCAAGCCTTTATCGGTCAGTGAACCATCTACCCTAAGACAAAGGTATTTTCCACCATTGACAAATAAAAGGTTATAAATATCCGAGAGCTTTTATATTTGGCAAAGAGGTTGAATCTGTTCAAAAAAAGAAAGAACCTAAAAACACAAAGGTTAAACTTGAAAGTAAAAACAAAGTCATAGTAGCGAAAAGGGTTGATTATTCTAGTGAAGAAAGGGTCAAAGTGGCTTTATTTGTATTTTGTCCACTTCTTCCTTACAGGGGTGCAAAATGATGCTAATGTCGAAGATGAGTTCGGCACCTTGTCGACAACCTTGCGGAGTTTAACAAGTACCCTTAGGGAATTAGTGTATGACAGGACCATTACCAAAAGTAAAGTCTGCATTGGTCTATCAAACCAACAATTACAAGAAGAAAGGACTCACCGAGCTTTTAAGTCTCAAGGATTGCGCATGTCTTTGGTGGTAAGATGAATTTTCTTGATATAATAATTGATTTTTGTGTCTAATATAATAATCGAAGTTGTGTGCATTTTAGGTTTGGGCCCTTGAAATTTTCCCGGGACTGCTTGACAAGTTTGGAGATAGAAAGATAGTATAGGGTGGCAGCCACATATCCTTACTGTGTTATGCAACGAGCTTGTCCACCACCAAAGCATCGTTAAAACGTTGAATTCGGTACCGATAAGTCCCGAAACTATATACGCTTGAAAAATTAGTACTAATATATTGTAAAATTGTGTGCTTACTCAGCGACGACGAATGAATTCTAGGCTATCCGTGAAAGCATTACGGGGCATACATACGATTCTTTGGAAGAAATGCTCGAGGAAGGTTTTAGGTCCCCTCAATAATGTCGTATTGGATTTAGAGGAAGATAAGTTTGTTGTAGAAGAGGCCAACGAGGATTCGGAGACAGAAATCTTCTTCACCACGAAGCAACCAGGATGACCGGTTCCAGTCGAATCCCAAGGATAGTAGTAACAAAAATGCACCTTATGGGGCACGATTTGATGTCATCATTTGCGGGGAGGTAGTCAAACTTTTGGGCGACATCTTTCGAGACGCGAGAGGGGAGCGGCGATGTCTCAAAATCTGATGGATAAGGTCGATGACTGATTGAATCGCGAGAAGACAGGTGATGGCAAAGATTACCTTATTGGAGAATGATGTTGCGTGCTTAAAGCAAAGAAATGATGAGAACCTCCATCAGGGTGATTACCATGATGAGAAAATGTCTCCCAGTAGTGTCGATGCGCACTGTACGCAGACGAAATTTAGTAAAGAAGATGTGGTATTTCATACTCCTTCAAGGTGCGGGAATTTCATACTTGATGATAATGATATGGGACGGAAAACGATAAAGAAGGAACAAAACAACATGGTGCGTGTTGCCTCCAACGATGTGAGTAATCCTCTTGTAGTGTTTTTATTTATTTTTATACAAGTTCATAAAGGATGTATTAGGTGTGATTCTCCTACTCTTTATTAATTGGTTAATAAATATCATTTTCATTGTCTTTGGATATGTAGGCAACTAACATTTCAAACAGCCCAGAGGAAAAAAAAAACGCATCGTGAACTCGAAGTATCCAAGACTCAATGATGATGATGACGTGCAAATAATTCCTAAAGCTGCGAAGGTAAGGGAAATAATCCCTTCCCGATTTAGAAGGCCTCCATTTACAAATGATGGTCGTAACCAAAGAAGCCTCGAAAAAGGTGGAAAACAAGGAATCATTTATCGGGGAATAATATGAAAACTCATCGAGATAAGCGGGGCAAAACGAAGAAGATATAAATGATCTTATTCTGTTTCTTAGACAAAGGGTAGTCTCCTAGTTTTTTTGTGTCTTCTTTTATATATCAAAACGAATTCATTAATGCCTTGTTTTCGGTGTGTCTATGCCACAAGAAAATACATGGAGAACTCTATAATGATAATGGTATGTCATTAGTATTTGTGGGGGACTTATCTAGACCTTGGATCCATCCTGGTGGCTAGGTGATGAGGTAAGTCAATTACATCATTTAGATATTGGGAAAATTTTCAGGGATGGTGAACTAGTATGGTTGTGTGAAATAGTTATCGCGGGATATATTTCTTACTTTTTGTATTAATGCATTATGACTTAGCCTCGTTAAGTATTAGGAATGTAGAAATTCTTGAGAACAAGAACGACAAAGTGATGGAAAGAATCGGACTAGGAATTTCTCCCAAACATGATGATGCTCGTCCACTCCCTTGGGATGCGGTTTATAGTATATGGTGTGCTTAATGTTAAAAGACACCTTTGGGTAGCTCTCACCATTGAAATGGCGGACAAGAGAATTACAATTTACGATTCCAAGATACCGAGTCGTACTAGTAAGAATACCAACATTTACGAGGAAATTGAGATTCTCCGTGAGTATCTGCGAGGCGTGACGGGTTCTGGTGAATGGCATTGTAAGTTTCCTCCACTGATCGATGTCGGGCAGTGTCAGGATATAACCATCATATGCAAGTCTCAGATCTCAACCGTGAAAAGTCATCAACAAACCTAAGAATGAAAACGGTTTTAGCACTTTAACTACGAAAGAAATATAAAATTAGGATGAAAGATTAAAGTTTAAATATGACTTACGTGTTGTAATCTTCCCGACCTTCATGAACAAGAACAGCCAATACATGTTCACAAGGTACACTGTTGCTGCCCATTCCCCACAAGTGCCAATGCCTTGGTCAAATTAACTTGGCAAGTGGGATTTGCCTCGGAGCGGTGTGTAACTGACCGTTTCTTCTCAAACATCGGCGGGAAGTACATCATATTGGAAGAAAAAAATTTGTTACCTTCTAGTTTCATCTCCACCTTGGGGACTATTCCATCATCTTTCATTACAAAGAAGACTCCTTTTAAACATTAGGTCATGTAGCTTTTATTTTCATACTCCATTACCAAAGTAATTATTGGCTTACGGTTCAACTCCTTTAACCAATTTTGGAACGCCAAACTGATGATGTTAAACTCGAGTGGACATCTCGATGTAGATGGTCGAAAGCATGTCTAGCCCAAGTACTAGTTTCATGCTTTTCCATCAAAGCTTAGCCTCCGTATTAGTAAGTCCCAACTCTTCCATAAAGAGTACATTGAAGGAGTTCGGATTGTAGGCTTACGATGGTTTCCATGCCACTTCATGAGGCCTCGGAAACTTTTTTGAATCATTCTCATGATAGATATTCCTAAAGCATGACCTGATTATGTTGAATACCCTCAAAATTTTCAAGAATCATAATATCGGCCCTGTAAGGACAACATTCAAACATCATTAGACACACAAAACACTCTTACACCATAGTAATGATGAATAAAACAATGTTTCACCTTTCTCATGATCCGAAAAACGTAATTGTCTGTTCAATTCCATCGGAAAAGGTTTGAGAATGCAAAGGAACCGACTCCATGTTTCTTGGGTTTCAACAAACAAACATAGATGGCAATGGAAACATGCCATTGTTCCCATCAATCAAGAAAGCGGTCAAAGATTACGCCCTATATTTGCTTTTCAGTGAATCGTCAAAAGCTATCAAAGGTCTACATCCATTCTTAAATCCCTCAGATGCCTTATGTTTATACACAGTCCTTGAAACTCATTGGTCGTGTTGTCTTTGGACCAAACCGCTATGTTCCTCGGGTTATAGCCTTAATGCGGTGGCACAGACTCGGGTACTAACCTAAGTTCAAACAATTGCATATCAAAACAATTATGTTAAAGACATACATATCACGAAACTATAATTAATGAAATCGACACTTAATACATAGAAGATAATAAAGTTACCCGAAACTTCTTTTCATATGAGCCCAACCCATGTATCTTCTCAAGGCACATATGCCTTGCACGAAGAGCGGTCAGTAGGATATCTTGACCTTTTTCTTTTTAAGACCATCTTCCGTATCGTTGGGGCTTAGTGCGAGATCGTTCTTTTCATGTAAGTCAACACGATACTAGTAACCCCATGCAACAACCACATCCTCATCCGTTAGCCATGACGTTTTCACCCTCGCAACTCCATTTGCGGCTGAGTTCCGAGTCTTCTACTGGTAGGCGTGGGATGTTTTCTTCTTCTTCAAGCATCACTATGTATATTGAGTTTTCCTCAACTAGTGTATCCTTCATTTGAAATACTCAAGTTATCTTCACATTTATTCCAATCAGCCACCAACCTCGTATTGTTCCTCCTACTTATCATCGTACATCCCGGGACAAGACCTTCCGCTAAGAGGAGTAGTATCAAATGTCCGACGATAATCCGGGTATTGTTCGGCTCCCAAGGTAATCTGCAATTTCTAAATGGGCTTCTTTGGTAACTTTGGTATAAACATCATCATCACCACTATGTAGGGACAATCCCGCTCTTGAGAAACAATCTTTGATCACCACATAAATAACAAAATCTAAATTGTAATACTTAGAACTCAAAAAAATTACCACCAACCATAAAAATCGAGATCAACATACTTACGTTACTTTGCGTTTGTGCGCTTGAATGCAAGAGTTAAATCATACGGCAGGGTTTATGATTTTAATGCACCACCCACTAGCCACGGCGAGAAGAAAGAATAAATGTGGTGCCTTTAATTTTTGAGTTCTTTTTATACTGATTCAACCTAACAAATGCACATGCTCTTATCTTTCTCCAAAAATTAAAATAATATCTTTTCCAATTAATAATACAACTTATATTAGTTAACTTTCCAACCCAATCCTAATTACTCCTATATGCATATATATGTATATATACCATCAATAGATTCAATTTCCATTTACTTCTCTATTATTCTCATTATACCTAAAATTACGCATATCTCGACAAAATGACTAAATGAGAAATAATAATAAGAGGACAAAATGAGAATATAATTAAGGCAGAAACGTAAGAGTAATGAGAATATATAGAAATAAGTTTGACTAAATAAGTAATGAGAATAGAAATGATCAGACAATAACTATAATTAGTTAGCACAATTGTCTAATATAGACTTTATAAACACCAAATATAGACAATGATCAGTAATTAGTTAGCACATTCGAAGAATGAGGATTATTAGTTTAGGACCAAATGTATACTGCTAGTCTCTAGGAGCGCTTTCCTAACCGTAACGACTTCCTCTCTTGAACGGCCTTACGCATGGAGAGGGGACATCGATGAGTCTGCAAAAATAAACTCAAGAAAATTGCCATCAATGCTCGAGCATTAGAGTATAATCAAGCGAGTATGCAAGCGAATTGCCCAAGTATAACAATTTAACTATGTGGCTTTGTGGACCTTGTAGTCCACACAGTGCGAAAAACAACACAACAATTTCCCATAGCAAACTTTAACTAATATGACTATAAACAACACCAATTGGTTTCATAATGCCGGAGTACATCACGATTATCGGTAACATATCGTTTGCCCATTAATACCAATCGCCAATTGACTACCATAATGCCTGTCAAAATTATTATCTCATTGTTAGTTCCATAGACCTCGTACTAAAAAAATTTTAACTCTTTATGAAGACCATTTACTAAAACCTTAATTAAAAAAAAAAACCCGTGAAGTCCGCAACCACAAATACTTCCTCAAGCATTTTTATCAAACATTAGAATGAGCAATATTGTTTTCTTTTCGTTAATGTAAAAATCATAATTGATCAAATGAGTAGTCTAAAAATGTGAAAGAAGAGATCAAATCCCAAAGAACGAAAGAAACAAAGCAAAACAATTGGGAGCTGATAAGATTAATCATAATTTTATTTTTACTTTTTTCTAACCTAATCAAACAAATTAAGATAAGGGAATATATTAAGTTGTTTGAATTTCTGTGTACATAACGGAAATGAATTTGGCACGATAAATAATGGTATTTGTAAGAAATCAGAACAAATTGCTAAGAAAAAAATTGAACTTGTAATCAAACCCTAACTTTTGATGGTGTCGCCTTGAAACCGGAACATCATATGATACGAAGAAGGAGAATAACTCAAAAAGAAGAAGAAGGAGAGGAGGACGAGGAACAAGGTGATGGAGGGGTAGACTTTAGCATATGATGTTGTGGTATACTTCTACGAGGAAGGAAGTGAAAATGAAAAATAAGAATGAAAAATGAAGACGTCCAAGTGCAAACTTTTTGTGGACCTTGAAAGAGGTGTACAGAGATGTAAGGTTAAAAAATTACATAACACTATTGGGATGACGACTTGGGTGGTGTGATTCCACCTTAGTTTAAGTGAGGACCTTCCTTAGCCTCGTGGTGCTTATCTCGGCACCTCACGGTCCGGACATTAGTCCAATGGTCCTGGATCTTCATGAACATATGTGGCTCACGTGGGCAACCCATATTTGGGATTTTTAAAGGTCCAGACTTTAGCAAGAAAAAGCTGGGACCTTTTTGACTTATTTTTTTAAACAAATTCCAATTATAGTACTTTTGAATTATCTCGAGAAGTTAGAGGTCCGGACTTTAGATTATGGACTTTAATAATAATAAAAAACATCTTATTTATTTTTAATTTTATTCTTTTGACTAATTTTTTTTTAGATTTGATTAAAAGTATAATATAAAGTTTGATACCACACAATCATTTTTTACATATATAGCTACACAAAAACCAAAAATTATACAACAAGCAAAAATGAAAAAAATAAATGAATAAATACCTTTTCTATAGAGAAAATTAGTTTTAAACATTCGCTTTGTATCCTAAGTATATTTGGTCTCATTTCGATTTTACCATCCTTGCTTACGAAGGCATTAGCATTAACCAATTTATTTACCCATGATAATATTTGAAAATAATAACAAACAACATTGAAGGTCCACTCTGAAAAATGTAATAAGTTATTTGTTAGGGAGTAAAAATGGTACTACAAACCTATATTCGTATTAAATTACGTTTATTATTCGTAAAATTACGTTCCGATATTTTGAAAGACACACTTTGAAATGCCTATTTTTGTTAATTAGGCC